>PDGT01000018.1:3355990-3452272 GCA_003671415.1 Megathymus violae
ATGTTTTGTTTGTAGATTAAACAAATAAAACTAAACAATTAACTTGTGCTCTGCATTCACTTTGAAAACATTTTTTGTTTAATAGTCTTGTGAAACAGCTTCATTTTACCGTGCTTCACAAGTCAGCCGTCACGAGAGAGTCCTTTGTCATTCCTCCTCCTCGCAATGATTGTTCCACCGCATACGTAGTTTGTCGCTATACATCTAGACTAAACGCTTTACTTCAATGAAAAATAGCGCCTCTAAGCTGAAAAAATCAATGCGAATGCAGATTTTACAGCTTTTTACCTGCAAACGGGTGGATAGGTTTTCACTTGGTGTGCGTGAGTACTGTCACATAACATATTGTTTTAGACATAATATGCTCATCATTGACGTGTTATCGACCAATAAGCCATACATCATCATCATAATCATCTCAGCCGAACAACGCCCACTGCTGGGCATAGGCCTCGCCCAAGGATAGAAGAAGAAGAAGAAGAAGAATAAATCCAAGAAGCCATATATACTATCAATTTGAATTTCCAACGATTTCATTGTCGATCTTATAATTAATAAAGTTTTGATGCTTATCATAATAGATTTTTAGGTACCAGATGCGACGGAATAGTTATTTTGGTAAAGCAGATAACAACGCGCCGCAGTCTTTATTTTACCGGAACAAATTCAAGCGCTTTTCAAGGCCTGATGAATCAAGAGTCTATTTCAGCGAGGTTGTTGAAATTTTCGTGTTGATTAAGTCCCTCCAAAACAATGATTATTCATTTATAATTACAGTTTTCAATTAATGTTAATTACTACAAGGTATGATTGACGATGCGAATTGGTCTTATTTAATTTAAACATATATTACCAGGTGACTTACAAAATTTATTAATTAACATATTAACTTAGAAATAAATATATAACCAACTGCAAAAAAAATTAAACCTATTATTTCACATCAATATCTAACTTATTTCATGTATGATTTATACCAATTTGAAATTATTCTTGCAAACGCGGATATTACATTCAAATTACACTTAGATATTAAAAACCTCTCTCGCATGTGACAATGTGTCGTGTTTCCTAATGTAGGTATGAAAGAAATGTAAGGAAATATAACGATCGGAATGTATAAAGACACTATTTCTACTAAACTCGAACTAATTGCTATGTGACAGATTCACAGCTAAATACAGTATCAACGAGACTATTGTGATATGCACAGAGTTGAAATTAAATCAGAATTCAAGCATAGATTTATCACTGTGTTATAGAAATTAATTGAGCTCCAACATCGCATAATTTGCACAGATTATTAATATGTCAGTTGTTATTAATAAAGTAAGTATATTTAGATTGAACGAGAGTAAAGTTTCCCAGTTATGTTAATGGGGATCAAGGTCGTAGTAATAAAAGGTTTAACCAAAAGTGAATTTAAATGGATATAATTTTAAGCAACTAAAACAGACCATAGTAATAACTAATAGGAAATGAGTAAAACTCTTCATTTTACAACTATTGTAATAAATATGTGCGGGTAAAAGACGCTGGAGTATTTTTATGATGATGGTTCAAAAAGAACGCTACTTAAATTTCAACGAGTGCGCATCACCCTCCTGCCAAGCGATGTACTCCTAGCCGCTATGATAAATGGTTTATGAGTTCTAAAATTTAAGATGAGAGAGTGACAGACAATTTTACAATATAAAAATGGATTCCTAATTTAATATAATTTTGTACAAGTAAAGTTTCTGAAAACATTATCAAAAAGCTTAGTGTATTCGAACTTAAGTCCATTGGATATTACACAAGGGCAACCGCATATATTGAAGGGCCTCATATTGTACGTCGAGTGTTAACTGATAAGATTTTATCATATAGCCATGTAAACGGGGTTATCCAGACAGGATTTCAACACATTAACGGCCTAACGCACTAATTTCTCTAGGCTGCATTCGCATTATCTCTGTATAATATTAATATACATAAATATGTGAGTTTTTGTTCGCAAGAAAAAAAGGTAAAAAGGAATGTTCATTTTTAGTCCATAAGCAACAATCGATTGTTTCAATGGCGGGACTTTATTCGCTTTTGTTCTCGGTTAAAACCGTTTAGTTAATAAAAAATAATTTTGACAAAATTATATAAATTTCGTGAAACATCATACATATTATTTTTATTATATTTGTTAAGGAACTACCTAACACATACATACATACTTTGTATATATAATGTGTAATATTTTATATACAATACACCTATATATTGTAGTATCTCACAGCAGCAAATCCGTTATAAGTGAATCCGTAATGCTCCCGAGATACTTCAAGGTCTATTATTTGCCAGCGTCGCGCCCCGCCGTGAAGGGACAAGCGGTAGACCACGTGAATAACGTAGATAAATCATTAAGGAGCCAATGAAGAAATGTCGAATCTTATAATTATTTGTTATTCATGTAATAATATATATAATCTTTGTATAATCTTTTGTATAATCTTGTATAATATATGTATGTATAATCTTTGTTGTATCTCATCTCGGTATAAAATAATTCATAATCATCATTAAAAGATTACTAACAGTCTGTTCTATAATAGTACTGGTCCTATAATTTTGTTAAACTTTGAAAACTCTCTATGTACATTACATTACGGGGTGAGTTAGCAGAGTTCACGAGCCAATAAAAATACTAATGACCCAATGTTATATCTTCTACACACTTTTTCAGTATGAAATAAGAAGACACTATTCACGGCATATCGACGACACGACCTTATTACTGTAATTATCTAAAAATTAAATCACCGACCGACATTACCGATGGGTGTTATCTGTTGACTTTGCGTTGTCTTCGCGAAAGACATACGACTAATTTCACAAGTTCAGAATTGAAGGCCGTCGTTCTGTGGCTAAACACGCTCTCTGATATAGAGCTGTTGCCATTTGACATATGCTGAATTTATTCATCATATATTAACTTTATATATGAGCGTTCGATTAAAAGGTAATGTTATAAAAGCTTAATATCACAATCGTTGGTACCTCGGTTAAGATTAAGAATAAAGAAATTCAATTTAACTCCGTGTAGATTGATTTTTAACTAGTAAAACAATATGTGTAGTGTTGTTTTATTAACTTGTACTCATCTATGTAGTTGTTGAAATCCAAGAAAAAAAAAATGCCGTACCTGAAATATAGGGAAAAGTTACATTAGTAAATGTAATCTTAAACAACAATAAATGTTTGGTTTGAGACAACACTGGGCATTATTACATTTATTTTTTATATATTACATGTTATAAGCCTGTCTATTGTGAAAGAATTATAAATTCCGATTTAATATTAAAAGCAAAATACAGATTTTAAATTGAGTAACATGCCACTGGCTGACAACTGACAACTCTGTATAATTCACTGATTACATCTGTTCGCAGGGGTTGGGAGTAATAGCTCATGAAATGTATGTAAGCAAGCCGGGATTCTCCGACCGGCAAGAAGTAAATAGGTATGTACAGCTTTGATACTCATTGTTAGCGCTCATCATAATCCGTTTTCGACTGTTCCAAATACAAAATTCTTTTTTTGTAAAGCTACAAGACTCGATACGGAGAGTTTTTGTCTTGCATGTTTAAAACAAAGAAATGCCTTTATCATCTATATAAATAAAGAGACAAAGCTTTACTCGATGACGTATAGTACAAATTATTTTTTATGTCTTATAAAATAATCCAATGATAAAGATATCATGATAATAATGAAACATAATTATTTTAAATTGATATTATGTAAAAAAGCCTTAAAACACATAAAACCTAATTTGTTTATCGAATTAAAGAAAAGAGGAACTTCTCAATTCGTATTTGTGACCTCAAAAGTGCGTCTTTTATTAATCGATTCGAAAAAAATCCTATTTGTTTGAGAGGGTATACTTCCCCTTTGATTCCATTTAAATTTGAAGAAACTATATACTATATCTAACGGTGAAAAATAGGAGATGAAACCAAGAAATTCACATTCTTCAAACTGAAGTCGGTTTTTTGTTTGTTAAAATTTTTACTTGTTAATGTCCTGTTCTGCTTTTACACGTCTGATTCTAGTGAGATTCTTTGTAAAAAAATTACCTAAATTACGAACGGAACTGCTTCAAATATCTATGTTAACACAAGATTTGTGAGAATTTCTACTATGTACGTTTATGTTCAAGCTTCTGTTATGAAAAACATGCTCATAGTGAAAGCGTAATCCGCTCAGTTGATCGTCGATCCGTTATAGCTCGTCTGCGGGCTCTGTGCGGAAAACATAAAGGTAGTCAATTTTATCGCATCACCCTATTATATCTATGGAGTGCTACAAAAAAGGAATATTTTAATGCAATTATGGCGGAATAGCTTAGAAGAGTGGAAATGGTTGATGAATTTATAGGTAAAACAGGTGCGGTTAGCGTAGAGTAGTACAATACTACCGTAAAATCGCAGCGTAACAAGTTGCTTCGGACAAACTTGTGTGTTCAGTAATTGTCGATGTTGGAGTCAACGGCGTTTGCAAATAATACGGAACGAAGCGGATCGTAGCCCTCAAAACTAGCAATACCTTACAGGAACGGATTTAGGTTTGTAATTATATTTGTGGTTGATTATAGATATTCATACGTGAAGTTTGATACTTCCACATCAATAGTATTTTTTATTACTACTCATCTGTTAAAGTGATGTACTCGTATTCTTTATAAGTTAGTAGTAACCCAAACTCGTTTGCCTCCTGAACAATGAGTCTTACGATTTTAAATAACCGGACACAAAATAATAGTAATTCGTTTAACAGTAGACTATATTTTGTTTTTACTTATCTGATAGACAAATCGAGATTAAATTTTACACTTTGTACTGATTTTATCCTAAGTGTGATGTTAATAATTTAGTAATATTATCTACTTTTCAGTATTCAAATACTGTAATAGTTTTATTATGGACTGTCTCTATATATATATATATATATATATATATAAGACGTGAGCTAAAGTATGTTATGTATGTAATTAATCTGCGACGAAGATAGGAATGAAGCCAATAAACTGGATTCACATATTACGTCAATTTTGATTCTAAATATTACCTCCTAATAACATATAACGATTAGATGCTATTAATAAGTACCAAAAATAATAAGTCATTTTTGGTACTTTGGTACCATAATTACGAGTAGTTCGATTCAAATATGTATATTAAATCAAATTCGATACAAAAATGAGTTCTAGTCGATCATCAAATAGCGTAAATAAATATTAAAAAGCCTTTGTCAAAAGTGTAAAAGAGTTTGTCAAATAACACCTGATTACATTTTGTAAAATATTTAATTTGAATCGTTTCATAATTTTTACTGTCCAAACGCTTTAGTTTTTGAAAAGAACATGTCCGTCCATAAATGTAAAAATAAAACATATTATATTCCGTTCTGTTACATAAATTCATAAGTTAATGGCATGTCCATGTCGGCTGAAGCCGCGACCAACCCTGGATTGTCGCCCATTGTTATTCAACACAGGCGACTTAGGATCAACGAATATGGTCAACGAATTTGAGACCTTCTATGGCTACTGTCTGTTGTGAATCTGGCTCTTTTAAAGCCAAGATTTAAAGGAATTTCATTCATATTAAGATGTTAAATTACATCGCTTAATTACACGTGCTTATACAAAATAGGTTGATTTGTTTTTCATATTTTCCCTCAATCTGGCTGAGTTGACATTTTAAGTTCATAATTATTATCAATAATAACATATATTAATGAATAAAAATTATATTAAATAATGTATTTCAAAAAAGAGTCACTAGACTTAACTATGTGCGATTTATCACTTAGGCCTACATTGCCATTTAAGAGTATAGTAGGTACCATCAACCAGAGATTATTGTCAAACACATCAAACGTCAACGTTAAAAACACATCAACGTCAAACACACAATTATTATACAGTAACACGACACGTCACGAGGTTCTATCGTTTAAATAGAAGAAAATTAGGGCCTATCTGCAACGTAGTATGTTTTAGTTGTGGCCATACATGTATTGATAATTGATACAGAGGTTATGGTATGAGCCTACAATAATTTTAACTACACAGTGAACAAGAAATATAACAATCAGATGCTATAGAAATATTTAGCGACTGTATCGTTTGTCTCGCAAGGCAATTTAGTAATAGCCGCGATAGTGATCGGTTAAAACTAAAGGCGTGCTATCAAGCCGTCCCGGGATCAATCAATGTGTCCGTCTCGTGTTAATAGAGCAGCGGTCAGCTAAGAGGGGTTCCTTGTCAGCGGCCGCGTTTCCCGTTTGCCGTCATCCAGTTCATATTGAGATTGATGTTAGGAACGCGGCCGACTCCTAGCCGGACGGAATACTAAGAGGGGTGGGAGCCATTCTTCGCTCAATTAGCTCCCGACCCCGGTTTTGTCTCGAGCCCGACTATGACGCCCTCCGACACTTCACCGCATACCAAATTAACGCCATATTTTTCATGTAAGCCCCGTGATCAAAGTACTGTTAGAGCGCTCAACTTGGCACTTCGGATCTTACGGCATAGTTCATGCTAAAATGCAGTGCGATTCTACTGGCACTTGTAAATTTCGATATATTTTTTGATGGCATAAACAAGTTGTGTCTTTTTGATTGACACGAAAGTATATGATTATTTAATTCTATTTTAAATTCAACTAAATATGGCGTATAGGCTACCATTTTAATAATAACTTTTGTTGACTGTTTGCAACTGATTGAAGTGCTGCTATCGATTTCAATTTAAAACTACTGACCGTCGGAAGTTAGCCAAAGATGAATTAATATTTCAGACGACTAAGGCGGATGGTCTTACTACTATGCTTATATTCTATTCAACCTTTGATCGCTGTTTCGTGCAGTATTTGGAAATGTTTTAATAATAATCTATGATTCAAAGTTTCATTATTGTTTTCGTTTAGGTTAAAACGAATTAAATTCAGATGTAAATTTTCAGGGGAGGGTAAGGTCCGTCTTGTGTAATGAAACTGCCTTGTATCAGGACTAAACTATATTTTTAATAATTCACACATAATCCAACTATCATAATAAGTATTGTTCTATTACTATACAATCTATAACAAAATGGCGTATCGAATACCGGTACGACGTCCAGAGCAGAGCTTAAATAATTTCTTATCAAATTTCCACTTTGTGATTTGTCCGCCTTTATGACAGTTTTTGCAGCTGAGAGAAGTATATTTGATTTTAAAATCTTCACCTTTTAAAACTTAATAACAAGTATATTGAATACAGTTACAGAGTATTTTCTATTGAGATTCTTTCATAACACTCAATATTATACAGTAATTATTATCTATATTATGAAACTGTAAGATATAAAAAGAATCAGAGGCATTTGGATTTCGAGAAACGTTTATCTGGACGTGATATTTATCATTGTCATTTGCCAAAAACAATTATATAACAATATATTATCTCTTTCCAATCATAGGTTACGGAAAACACCACCGCTCCGAACAACTACCAACTGAAAACATTTCTTACGAGAGATTACTTCTTCTTCTTTTCTTTGTAATTCTTTCTTCTATTTGTAATTATTTCTGTTCTTTTGTAATTGTATTTAAATTCGGTAACACTTGATACCGGATATACGTGCAGATAAAGTATGTACATTCGTTATTTAACACTCTTGTATAGTAACAAGAGTTTAACCCGAAAGTATAGACAAACATTCTGTTTGTCTATTTGTCGTCTCATTTGTTACTAATACTGAAAGATTTTGAAGAATATATTTAAGTGGCAAATATACATTATAATTCTGAACATCTGTCTATACAATAATAACATTACAATTACAGATCGTTGAACTTGTCAAAATAGCATTGCTTTTGGTGAAAGCGTCAAGTAATGACATACGAAACAATAGGGAAACGGATATTTAGCATAGAGTTAATATACGTAATAGAGGAACACTCATCTCAAAATCGCGTCACCAAAACATAAATGTGCATGTGTGTGAAAAATACACTGATGTGCGTGACTTTTAGTGATGTCAAATTCACGTCCATGAATTATCAACATAAATGTCGACTATTCCATAACGAGTTTTTTTGCTATATTTAATTCGTTCTCTTAATTAATTATTACATGTTAAATTATTAACACCATGCTAATCCTAGTAACTTCTGTTTACTTCGCTTCTTCTAAACTTAACTTTATTTGAGAGGATAAAAAAAAACGTGATTAAACGCTACTAAAGAACACAATAATAATAATGCTTATTGGTTTTAATTAATTCTTCGATGTAAATCGCTATAACATATTGCCCTCAGAAAGGAAATAACCGACAAATTTTGGAGGTATAGATTCTTCATTAACATGTCAGTGATTTCATAGAACAAAATAGTTGCCCTTAAAATGTCTACTGTAAACTTTGTGAGGAACCCCACCTATCTAGTTTAACATTCGAATCCATTTTTCTTTTTGAACTGCATTTACAAGAAACGTTGAAGAAGTAAAATTTGTCCATAAATATGAAATCACATCCGCCATTTCTTGTCATATCATAATAATAACAAATATAAAATTCGCCAAATTTTATCAATCTAAGGAGCTGTTTATCTACTTTCTGTCCAATGTGTTTACAAGCTATAATCGAAACTAAAAAGGTAAAATATGAACAAATCTAGGTAAAAAAATATATTTATTTTTACTTTTTTAAATATTATCTACTTATCGATAGATTTTGTGCAAGTCCTAAACGAAACGGTATCATTTTCACGTACACAATATCTTTTTATCTTACACATAATTATGAAAAATAAGTTATTATTCATAAAATTGAGTATTTACTGTATTTTATTAATCTTAATTTATATAATTTTAAGATCAACTTCTATGGAAATAAGCATCGTGAAAGTAGTATTGCTTTATCAGTACTTACCTGTGTATTGCCTCTTTGTTTGGGTTAATGTTATAAGTAACCCTACAATTTAATACTGAATACGACACCATTATGTTTACTACTTTTAGTCTGATAAAATATAAAAAGATTGAAATGAAACTAATAAAATAACAAATAGCAATTTTTTGACAGGAGAGTAATGCCGAGTACATAGTTTGAAAACAGTCCTACGGTAAATTTTCTTGCATCTATGTTTCGCAAGTAGAATTTTCCGTAAAGCTCGAAATCTCACTCGCACACTGTGTTCCTCTATTACTAGTATATTAACTTTATGGTTTTTAGATATACTTCAAGCAAGTCTCAAAAAGCGATAACAAATTTGACGTATCGCATTGATATGGTATATGTACCTGAAAGCTATTTGCTACGTGGAGAAAATCATGTTCATAGTTTAACATGATGAATATGCTAAACCAAACAGAATAAAAATTAAAAACAAGTATAAGATTTTAATCACTATACAATAAAACACAAAGTCTATTCCTATCCGTCTGTCTAAATCCAGATATCACAAGAAGTAATCAACGGATTTAATATCTTTTTCCAATAGATAGAGTGATTCACGATGAAAGTGACTTATAAAACACCCGATTTAAACGAATAACAAATATTTTATGTGAATGTGGAAGATTATTTTTCAAATAAAATACAATTAAAAGTAGCAAACGGTCAGACTGGGCACGTGATAGTACGTGGTTACGGCAGTCCATACACAATGGCATTATAAACGCTTCTATTACAGATTTAAAAGAAAAGGTAAGAAAACAGGCTCTCCAGAACTGTAACCGGAACAATTTAAAATTATTTCACAGTTGATATTCAGAAGGAGGGTAGTAGCCATTATTTGTATAAAAAATCCCCATAAGTATTTATGTAACAATATTAAATTTGCTAAACATGACTTTCTTTTTAAAAATTAAAATGTGGTTTAAAATAAACTTCTCTCTAAACTCTCTTTCTTCTATTGAAAATCATTTACACCGGTTACTAAATGTTTAATTGTTAATTTACAACATAAATTAATTGATTGTACGTATCAGGGTGATATTGTCTGTGTTCCACGTTTTATAAAGTTTCGTTCCGCGCACGTTTTAAACAATTAAGTAATTTTATATTTGGATTGATTGAAATTAATTTAATAAAAAGGATGAGTTCGAACGAAAATAATTTAAACAATAGGACCAACGGCAACGGCGAGATAAGGTAATACTTTAACACTATTAAAAAGTAGTTCGCGCATTTGGACTCAGCTGATACACTACATGCCGAACAAAGTCTCTGTTTCGAGTCCCTGCCGAAACAAAATTGAATTTATATGATAGGTAAAGTAAACAATGTTTATTCTCGTGTTTAAGTTGGTCATTGTTATGGTATAGTATTGTTGTGTATGTCGAATATTATGGTACATGTAACTGAGGGAATCCTGGGGCAAAAATTCACTTATTTTAATAATAAAATACCTAGGTATTTTTGTATTCAGTAATGACAACTATGAATGGCCTGAACTTGAAGCTTTACAGTAACCTTCCCATAACTACAGAGATATAGTGTGTAATCCAAGAAAACAATAATAATCCATGAAGTGTCGAAATATTGTCATTCAAGGCCCTCCGATAATGGTCAACGACCGCTAGCTAGCGATAGTAGATGATACCACCATACTATAAAATATGCTCTTAAGCATGAAAGCGGTGAAAAATATAATAGCATAGAAAATTGTTTAAGAGATGTGCTGAGAAGATTTTTTCACCGCTCCTTCTTCTCCGTGATAAAGCACATTTTCGAAACCGTAGTAAAAGCAAAAATTACGCGTACAAGTGTGTCGACGAAATACCTAAATGGTTAAATGCATTTGAACTTGAATTATTGTCATCCATGCTAAATCTCAACTGGAAAAGATTTTTTATTCCACAATATTCAACAAATATTTTAAATTATTTCCTGGAACTGCCATTGGGAATGCAGATCCGAAATATTTTAAGCAGATGTGACCTTGGCGCCCGTGAATTTTAACTACCTATCGTCCACGAGTTCTAGCGTTGTTTATTGTTGTAATCCAAAATTCCCCGAAGCCACATTGAGAACGTTTTTACAACTATGTAACTGAAAGAATTCCGGCACGCTGTCACGCTTCATTTGATTATTCAAATTAAATGATTAATTAAAATTTACAAAATTTTTATTGACATATTTTTATTGTTATGGATACACAATAGTTATCCCGTGTATTCAACGTACAATGACAAAACAAAACATTCATTTGACAAACCCGAGATTAATCGGTCGAAATTAAAATTACTTTTATTATAAAGTTCATGTATTAAAAACAACTTCATATCTGAAAAATTAAAGTCAGAACTTTATGCAATTTGTAGAAATGTGTTGAGAGGTAAGAACAGAATATTACTAATTTGGCTGGCTTAACGGACTTCATGATACAAAGACCTCGCAAAGACAATCTTGACCCATTGCTGAAGACATTTCGTGATATACAAAATTAGTATATAAATACTCCTTATTTTTTGCAGTTCAGGTAAACTAACTACAATTTCATGGAATATGTAGCCTTCGGGGCCATACGAGTGAGATTTCCCTTGAATATGGAATAAGCATATCATTCAAATATTGATAAAATATTTTTATTTACAATCTTTATTACTACAGAATGACGCGATATAAAATAATTTTAATCAAAGGTTTTATAATGTGCAATAATGGTTAATAAAAAATGGAAATAACGTAACGGAAATTTAAAATAGCAAAAGACAAACTATTACCTAGACGAAAACGTGATGTCAACTGCCGCGACCTCACGTCTAAGAAGTATGGAGGACTGGTTATTTTTATTATTCCTGGTTGTTTCTAGTATTTGTCGATGGAAATTGTCTTTCTGCGAGCTTAATGATTTTTTTAAAAAGATCATTTTTTATCGTTGTTTTGTTTTTTTAGCAATATTTTCTATCGTACTTGTACATACATATACTAATTTTTGTGCATACTTCGACCTGGGGAATTTGCTGGTGACAATACATGCATACCGCGAAAGAAAATTGTTTTGTCGGGCGGCGAAACTAACAGTCAATTACGTCGTAGCAAGTATCTAGTATTAATTAGAACTAATATTAATTACAATATTAGATACCTATTGTAACGTGGTCGGCCGATCGTAGCAACATCGGAAATAGATCAGGACGCGAGTTTTTAGAATCAGATCTTCAGAGACCAAACGTTAAAGTAAAGGATAAATTCTCTAAGCTTTTACCTTTTATCCGATAATCCCGAAATTTGCATATAGCCAGTAAAGTACATGTATGTACCATAAGTAATTTGTCAAGTCGTCATATTCTACAACAATAAATAACGAATGGAATGTAAGTATGGTTTTGTAAACAAAACTATATACACACTAAGGGCTTGGCCCGACTTCCTTTGCATTCAACAATTCATTATTATTCATATGCTCTTGATATACATATAACCTTTGTCCAATCAGAGTAATGTACCTTCCGAATGGTAGCATAATTTTTCAAGAGCGCCATGGTTCCGGAGATAACTTTCCACATACACACAGACATGAAATTTTGTGTATTTTTTTGGTTATAAATAAAAAACTCACACCACACCTTTATACAGATTAAACGAAAACGTTGATGAAACAACGTGATTTCTATTAATTTTTAAATGATAAAATTTTGTGTCTCAGAATGATTCTACTCAATGTCTGTTAAATTCGGAATGATCCAGCTTTATAAACAAGATATATGGACAATGATGACCTCATAACCCCGTTGGTAGTGACCCTGTCTGCCGAGCTAGAGGTCCCGGGTTCGATTCCGGGGCAAACATTTATGTGACAGACAAACGTTTGTTCTCGGGTCATGAGTGTTCGCAATGTCATATTTGTGTATGTCCATGCCACCCGCTACACAGGGAATACTAGTGCGGAGGTGTGACTGCGTAAACATTTATTTATTAATTATTGTAGGTTGAGTAACATGGTTCCTTTTCGTTCAGACTATTCTACTCTAAAAAGAACATGTAACTGATTTTGTAGTCTTCGGATATACATTACACAAACAGCTTCAAAATGATGCTCATCTTAACCTACCAACTTTTAAGACCATTATCATGCTAAATAATATCCGAAAAATCTTACATTGCGTAAGTAACATTGAGTTTTAAACTTAGACAGTAAACAGAACGTAATAAAACTTTTGACAATAAGAATTACGATCCCATTTGCCTTCTCAATTGAAGTTTAGTCACAAACCATGTTCTCGAGAAGACATAAATCATATTTAATGAAATAAAAAAGGCTCCACTGGAATGATTGGTTATGTGAATGCACAGCGATGTGTTCAAATTAGTTCATTGGAACAAACGAATACGTGATGAATAAAATTGTAGTAGATTGGCGTCGCGTGTGCAACAATCTAATTGACAAGAGCCGAACGATTTAGTCAGAATTTAAATAAGTTAATGTTGTTGTTGTTATATATATATATATACTAGCAAATGCCCTCGCTTTGCTTCGGAAAAACTACTTTACGCTTAAAGATAGCATCTGAATTTTCCTGGGATTTTCTCGTTCTGTGAATTAGAAATACATGTATTAATTCATAACTTTTTTATTTATGGACGGGTTGCAATGAAACAAATTTTAAATTTTAAAAGACGCTTACTGCAATATATTAGTGAAAACCAGAACAAAATCGGTTAAGCCGTTTCTGAGATAAGCGGGAACAAACGCACAGACAACAGACAAAATTTGTAACAACTATTGTTTTGGATTCTATTGCGTTAATAAAGACCCGTAATTATTTTTGCTCATATATCGTTCATGTACAGAAATCGATCAGTTAGAATTTTATTATTAGTATATATTTTATTTTGTTTCACTTTATTTCTAGTCTAAATTCCTATGAATTATATAGTACATTTTTTTTACTTTTATCAAGCTAATAAATAAGTATTAAGATACAATAAAACAAAATTCTATTTACATGTCGACGACGACGGAAAGCGATTTTGTCGTATTTCGAAAAAATGCAAATATGAGTTATATCATTTGTACCGGAAAAAAATACTGCACGGATGGTCTAGATATAATTCTTCCAGGGTGATTTTTATGATATATATGCCGTTAAATTTTTTGTGAATATTTCGATTTTAACACGAAAAAATGTTGTGAATCAATGAAAATCCGCTTGTTTCATATTTTAAATGTACACAACCAAATTACTGCCTGTACTTTTAAAAATATTACAGATACCTCAGCTGGATTTCATTACTTGCAATGACTTTCACCATTTACACCGCATCAAACTATAGTTTTATTTAGAGATACAGCAAAATCCCTGCTTGGGATTTGTACGTCGCCATGAAAAATATTACCAAATTTGCCTCTCAAAATTTATGTAATATTTTCTTTGTTTTAGGGCCTGAAATTTGTTTAAACATTTTTGTTTTTTTCGAATAAATATATTTTC
The DNA here is from genome assembly GCA_003671415.1 of Megathymus violae. Classification (NCBI taxonomy): domain Eukaryota; kingdom Metazoa; phylum Arthropoda; class Insecta; order Lepidoptera; family Hesperiidae; genus Megathymus; species Megathymus violae. Next base: position 3,370,451 of record PDGT01000018.1, read on the forward strand.
AAAACATACATCATTTTATTTTAACCCACCATTGACTGTAATACAAATTACAGCAATTGGAAAATAGCACGTTAAAAATATTAACTTACAACTATCTAATTTAGAAGATATCATTTATATCTATACTCAGATTGTATTTATAATTTAAATAAGAAAAACATCAAATTCGGTGATGCTCCAAAAGCTCTTCGATTTGCTAGTCATACGGTCACTTTGCCAGAGTGCCATTGAACTTCGCGTGAAAAGTTAGTCAAGACAAAATCACGTAATTATAATCGCTTTAGTCTGTTCACGTTAATATAACGTTTAGCGTTAGTCATCCTGTTTTAACGTAGGGAGCAACGCTCAATCGAAGCGGTCCAGCAGCCGACACGTTTTGACATGGACCATTGTAAGCTGTCAAACACAATCAGTTCTACGTACCTATGACTATTTAACACAACATTTACGATGTCTTTATTAAATAAGCGAGCTTTGAAAATTCTTAATTGCTAGATTGTCATTGATAGAGATGTTACACCGTTTACAGTTTCTAAAGCGATAGGCAGGTTTCAACTAAATCAACTCGATAGATCTCTCGGTAACTCGGTAGATTGCTGTATCTAGACCTGTCTTGAGAACTTTGAGAATAAACCTCATCAACCTATGTTGTAAGAGCCTAAACTCAGCACATCTAAAAGCAACAATTTCATCTGCGGCATTCGTCATGAGCCCCTGTTATTTACAAAACAAGTCTCTACTCGTATATCACGAGGAAACATCAGTTTAAAAACACGTAGTGTGTACATGTGTAAAGTATAAAATTTCTTATTTATGTGTCTCTTTTCTCAGCACTTTTACTGTGCAATATATACATAGATAGAACATTGGTCATCCACACGGGGCCTATATTGAAATACTTGCACGCACCTATTATTTTTCAAAAATATGTTCGTATTAGAAATTAATCATTACTTGCCTTGGATAACGAAAATGTCGTCGGAACATCATACTTGAGAGTTCTGTATAATGAGGGTGTGGTAACTCTACCTATTTTCATTTATACAGCGTACTGGACTATGGCTTTAACCCTTACATTATAATTTCTTACCCAACCTGTCAGTGGTATGTGTAAGGTTTAGATACCATTATTATACGGGAATTTCGCTGAAGCTTTAGTTTCCAAGAAACTTAGTTACTTATTTACTATTATATTAGAATTATGATGACGAAAATTGCAAGCTGTGACGTCATGGTGTATACTGGACGTCTAATTTGTATGAGATATTGCAATCAGTGGTAATAGTAGTTTCTGTAAAAGATACTTAATAATTATATGGTTCTGAATCACCAAACAGACGCATATACTCAATGTAACTCTCACTATCACAAAACCCGGGCTGAATTTAAACTGTAGTGGAAATATTCCATCGATATACAAACTTTACGAGTATATTTAAAGAAAAGTGTTCATACTTGAGGTTTATTCTCAATAATTGACGATTTTAAAATTAAACTATCATAATAAAACGGAAACTTTTAATAATAATTAAATTATTAAAAAATATATCCTTATATATACTCATTGAAATTTTTTGCAATTTTAATAATATTTTTTTTTTTTCATAAATCAACATCTGAGAGAGTAATAAAATTACAACCGGTTTGTACATGTTGCTAGAATAAGCATTTTATTTAAATTTGTAATGTACTTAATATTGTAGATATTCTTATCCTTATTTATACAGTTTATATCGCAAAGTAATGTATGTAGATCGAAAGCTACTTGACGTTTTGTGACGATAATCCTATAATTCATATTAGGTCCTGATTAATCTTAATTGACGGCTTGATGATACGTACGTATCACTTAAAATTTAAAAACTAAACGTTGATAAATTATAACATAAACTACAGTAAACAATTACATAAAAACTAATGTGTTGTTGAGTATTATCTCAAATTCCTTGTTATACATATATTAAATTTATGTGTTAAATACGTCACTAAATTATAATATAGTTTTACGAACAGTCAAACCAAAATTCATACTTTTATGATTTATGTTGCCAAAACAACGTGCCAAACTATTAATATAAACTATTATAACATGTCATGGAATACGTATACCAAGGGGTATGAAAGAGACATCCATATATGATATTTTTGTTGCAAGAAAGAGACAAAAACAGTTTTATTTTAGATACGTTTACTCCTCTCTGTGGATAAAGTCGGATTCGGTGAAATCCGTACCTGAATTTTCAATAGTTAAGATTTGAGATATATCTATAATTGTTATATAGTACAAACTACTAATATATTTGTCTTTGGTACGACTGTCCGATCGTGAACCTTTTGAACCACTTGACCGATTAAGGTCTGATTCACGCAATATATTTGTTTAGTCAAGACGATGGTTCGTAGTTTGCTTATTATGTGCATTGTGTGTATTCATCGAGTTATTAGGGTGATGAGTCAAGCGTATCTGGTGCACTGTGTCACGATACAAATGAACACAGACATAATTGTACACGATTTATTTTAGTGCTTCTTTGATTATTTTAATGATATACTTATAATACATAGTGCAAGAGTAATATAAGCGACTAACATGGCTCTAGATATATGTATTTACAGCTCGTACACACTACATAGGTCTATACATTAACCAAACACGCAGAAACTACCTAATGTGTACGTAGTTTCAGTTTCTTATAATGTTTGTATTGAATATTCATTGTTATTCATTTATAACTTTGACTACGGCTTCACAGTTTGTACGTACGAGATATGAATCATGATGTAACGATGCGCGACATATACGCGACTATTGGAAAATAATACATTAAAAATCTTTATCTTTACTTACAATGAAAATATTATACAAAAATAACTCAAGAATTTTTGTTACTTATGAAATAATTTTAATATCATAATTTAATAAATACAGTGTAAGCGAAGTTCTGTTGAAATAAATGTATGGAAAATTTTAATGTTATTTTTTTAAATATTGGAGTTTCTTTTTTAATTACTCATTCGATCTTTCGACTTCAGTTTAAAGTTTCTTAATATGCAATATAGTAAAAGCGTTAACTACCCTCTAAATGTGCGTAGCAAATGTACGGAACAATTTCGGCTATACCAAAGTTATTATGTGAATATTATTGTCTCATCAATCAATGTCGTTTTCATATCAAATAACAGTATTCGACGACACCATGTATATTCGACGCTTTGAAAATCTTACGCATAAAATATATTTTATAAGTTATTATTAAAAATATTTCATTTAACTTTATGCCAATAATATGTTTAGGGACGTGTTAATATAATGTAATGCCTTCTCTATGTCAAACCACATATCCAAAACGATAATAGGACTAAAGAAATAAGTGACACGGTGAAAACTTACTTTGCAGCAAGAAATATAATGTCACATTGTGTTTTATTTTAACGTAATTGTACTTTTCTGAAATAATTTTAAGTTCGTATCTTATCTTAAATTCACATACCTATTATAAATCTCTCATTATCGTCGGATTCCGAGCTAAGCTCGGTAAACCAGATACTTAAGTATTGCGTAAAAACTACGGAAGTTCTCCTAAGTAATATTTAATGAGTAAGTAATAAGTAATATTAGATTTGATAAAACATTTGGACCAGATATAATTTACACAAATAATATTCATTTTATACTAATATTAAAAACAAAGAGAATGCGATTTATATTTTTGTGTGCGGAATTTGGAAGTACTGTATTCGGGACATGTATATATATTGTATAAAAGTTTTCAACCGACCGATCCCAACTAAGTCGTGGCGGGCCACCAGTGTTTAATAAGACAATTAAATTCGGTCATACGTATTTCAGTGACTCTTACAATCTAATCCGCCTGTGTGTTATTAAAGTAATATAAGATATATTTTTCCAACTACTTAGTCAGCTTCCTACTCATCATTTCTACGATTTACTATGTCTCCTTCTAAATTTATTCCAATATAATAAAATTACGTTTTCTCTTGTTAACCATAAGTTAAGTAATATATCAAGGAAGAGTTCGTTTACATAAAAGTTTATTCAAGCACTAAAGTGAAAAGAGAACTGAACAAACATGTCGTGTACAAATTATTTTGGAACTCTTTTGCAGTCGTCAAATAAAAACGAAGCGGCGCCTGCGTAGACGGTGACGAAATCAGCCCTGCGACTCGAAACAATTTGTATGTATATGTCCTAAGCCTATTGCACACGATCCATCTTGTATTTTTTTTATTCCTCTTTATATATTCTATTTTCACCCTATTAATGGCATTTTTGTTTTTTTTTTTACGGTTAGTGTTTTGGCTGTCGTCGTGTTGGTTTATGGAAAAAAATAATGAGGTACGAAGATTTCCGAGAAACGTTAATAACATAGATGTTTTGTATCATTTTATATTTCTTTAAAACTATAGTCCCATCTGTTGATAAGTAGTTATAAAGATATTTTTGTTCTAATTACTGTCATTATTATTTCTCTTAATGCAAAAAGACTATGTTAATTTTAGGTTAAGTATAATAGATACTATTTAATTATATATTTAAGAAATAGAATCGGATATTCTAATATTTATATGGAACTGTACGCATACTTTATTAAATATAATAATATAAACATACTTTGTATAAAATACCAACATCTCTCCTATCCAGAGACCATGCTACCGGCGAAGGTAATCTCGATGATTATGTGGAAGATTTTAATGGTGGTTGTGATTCGAATGACACAGTACCGAATGGGGCCGCTTTAGTATCGCTCAATCAATATCAATATGTAGGTTGCTGATTGGAGCCAATCAATTAATTTTCTTATCTTCAGTGGCCAATAATAGCCAATCTTTTACACACACTATTTTAAGGAGTGTTCATAATCAATAACACATGTTGTTAGAAACGTACAATAGGTTAATTATTTTAATTAAGAATGTCGTATTATGCGTAAAGCGCTTCATTCGTCAGGGCTTCTTAGTTTATGCATTCACGACCAATACTATTAGCACGACATTTAAAATAACCTTTGATTATAGGAGTAGCTGGTTAAAATGTGATGTCATAAATTTCAACATCTTTGCGTTTGATTATATTTTACATAATAATTAGTATAGTATATATCTAGTACCATACATTTAAATCAAAGTGCCTTCATTTGCAATTAACCATTGCCGTACAAGTGATTACACCCAAATATTTCTAAGCTGTTGTTACACCCCTCCGAAAAGTCAATTTGACAGAAAGAACAGCTGTATTCATAGTACAGATAAACGTTGTTGGGCTCTACAATAGATTCCTTACTTCTCTTGTCCATTGTATTTTTAAGTATTTCGAATTTTAAATGTAAACAAAGTTCTATGTGAGTGTTACGTAACTCAACCATCTCTCATGTTTAGATGTATTATGCATTAACATAATTGTGTATATTCTGCGAATGAAAGGTCAAATTAAAATGTTAATACAAATATTTCAATGTACTGTTTTTCCAACAATGCTATTACTAAGATAGTCACCGAATGCGTTGTTCATTCTCACTCCATTGTCATCATGGGCAGTTCTATCAAAAGGTTTAAAAAAAATGCGTTTTTAATTGAAAAATATATTAAAACATTAACTCGTATAGTGCGATGGTTAACCTTGTTTTTGCTTTATTTATTACTTAAACCAGGGCACATTATTTAATTATTGTATTGCCATTAGTTGTCTGTTTGCAAAATTAAAAAAAATGGATATCTCGACGTCGCTGAATGTTAAGTTCAAAGTTTCCTTTACATGAAATATCTATAGATACTAAAGAGCAAATTGTAGTTAAACCGTTATTATGACTATTAATGTGTTTGGTATAGACAAATTTGTACTACTATAGAAGTGACGAAGGGAAATGCAGTCCACGTGATGTTGCAACTTCATCCTTGTTACATAATTATGTAATGCATCAAATAATATTGTTACTCGATTTGAAATAATTCACGGATATATTGCTACTATAATTTACATCAATGGTAAATATCGTTATGCCTTACATCGTTGTTACCAACATAAAACTTTAATTCAAGTCTAGGGTACTTGATATTAAACCAATCGTGGTACAGTGCAAGATAAGAATCTCTCCCCGAAATACGGTAGACAAGAGAATATTACCACGCTGTTTCAGTTGGGAAACGCTTAGTTATTATCCAACGCAAGTGTCTGAAGTTCTCAAACCGCTGTGCATCAATAACGACCAAGACTAAAGGCTTAACGTGCCTAAAACCTGAATGCGCTCAAGTAATTATACTACAAGCGGTCACGCCTTTTACTTGTTACTTGATAGACAGAAGCCGTGTGCTTAGGTGCTTCTACAAAGGTTTTACCGCTTATCAAAGCTAAACAACTTGCTCTATTGATATGTCAGTAACCATATTAACAGCTTGCGTTGCATGTAAAATTTATGGTGCTTTGTTGCTAAGATTAATATATCTGTATAAACAATGATTAACGTGTCTTTTAGCTAGGAGTCGCTACGTTTAGGAGAGGTCTATGTCTAAGAGTGATCTAGAAACAGCTAATATATAAATAGATAAATACCAGTATTAGGACCAGGAAAGAGTATATGGCGCCATGTGAAGGCGGGTAGATTTAAGGCGGCGTTCTACGTGATATTAAACTTTATGTGTAGCATATAATAGCCAATATAATTATAAAGTTATCTATCGTATGAACATCATATTTAATTATTAAACTTTTCTTATTTCTCTTACGTTGTTATGATAACATTTATGATAAATGTATGTCCTATAATTAAAACTCGTCTAGTTCAAACAAGCCCTAACAATCTGAAATAGTCACATATCTCATCTCATCTGGAATTCAAAACGTATCATGTCTTAAATATATAACCATGATCGTATATCACATTATCTAATGAAACAATATATCAGATGTATGGAAGCAAAGCCGGGAACAACAGCTAACATTATGTATATTTTTAATATGTGCCAATTAAGCATTTTCATTTGGTACTCAATCGTACGGCATCATTTAAAAACATTTCTTTTAGTTCTTAACTTTATGTCCTCTAGAAGGCGTCGTATACGATTTAATGTAACATAACACTGCCTATAACCAGCGGACTATCAAGACGCTTTCAATGATACCTCACTTGTCAAATTATAATAAATATTTTAGAAGTTATGAGGGAACAGATGAAAATATATTTCTTACATTAACATTCTTTAGTCAATTTTATGCAAATCTTATAATTATGTAATAAATTATCTGCAATACAGGATTTTGCGAATAGTGCAGCCATGACTCAAACGTTCCCAAAGTTCTGAACCAGATGAGTCTTTGCACACAACGAGAGAAGATCCCTTGTTTTGTTTCACAACGTTAAAGGAGTATATACATAAACTTCATTGTAATTCAAACACGCGTTTATCACGCAAAACCAAACTGGTTTTAGCAGCACCAACTGGTATGAGTATGCATATATTGAGGCATAGCAGTTCCAAGAAGGTGTCGTGGTATGAGAGTATTGTACCAAAACGCGCGAATTGCTTTGTCAATATTCAACAAGTCGATACCCACCATGTTCCCTAGTAATTGAGTTTATATTTGCTTGTGATTTAAATTCAGTATTATCAGACACGTTAAATTTTGATAAGATATTAAAATTTTGCCGGCGTTGCATTGGCGATTCCCCTGATGTTGCCCTTGTCAATAGGCGACGGTGACCACTTACCATCAGGTGGCCCGTCCGCTTTTACGTCGGCTCTTCAAGCCATAAAAAAAATTGTTAAATTTAGCGAATCTACTTAAATACTACATGGGCCACTGTCAACATTTGCGATCTTTTGTTTTTTTTTTTTATTTTAGGATCTATTTTAGTTTTTTACCTTCAAAGTATACTTTATCCTATTTTATAAAATGGGTGTTAGTGGGCACTAAATACCATGAATATTTATTGAGAAATATGAGATTGAATGCCACCGAAATAAAATGCAACCACCGAAATGAAATTGTATATAATTTTTTCATAAATAGCTATGAAACATGTTTTACTATTTAAAACAGGATTTTTTAAACAAATCATTAGTATTTAGTGGACATTACATAAAAAGGTAAATATAGATAATTATCAATACGAGAACTGTCTCAAAAATTACAACCTCCAAAAGAAACAGACAATATGTCCAACTCATATATTATATATTAAAGTAATTAAATTATAATGTAATAATTATATAATTAAATAATTCTTAACACTTTTTATCTTCTGTATCTGCATATCTCTTCTTTTCTGAAGGAAAATATTAATTTTCTGGAGTAGTAAGAAGAGAAGTAAGTAGTAAGTATTCTAATATCGCACTTAATTGAATTTACACATACATTTTGACGACCCCGTAGCCCAGTTGGTAGTGACCCTGCCTGCCGAGCGTGGGGTCCCGGGTTTGATTCCCGGCCGGGGCAGATATTTATGTGACAGATAAATGTTTGTTCTCGGGTAATGGGTGTTTGTGGTGTGATAATTGTGTATGTCCATGCCACCCGCAACACAGGGAATCCTAGTGCGAGGGTGTGAGTGTGTGAACGTTTTTTATTTATTATTTATTTTTATCATCTGATATTTTAACCTCTCTGGTCGCCACGTAACGACAAAACGGGCAGACAAAATTGCAAAAATATATGTTATATCTATTATGTGTCAAACAATGACAAGTCAAAAACAAACAAACATTCACACCAGGGTTATATTAATTGCTAATACATACATTATTTAAATGCTAGAACTCTGTGCGGGATACCGACGTAAAAACCTATCAATGCTGTGGTATATAAAACCTACATAATTGAGATCATATACGTTGGTAAAGTTTACAGGTTACACTTGTCTCATCCATGGTTTAAAAGTGCTAATATACAAAGCCAGCGCATTAACTGTGTCGTCTGCTCTTATCCGAGGCTTGAAATGTAACGATCATTGAAGTAATTTATGCAGAACAGGTCACAGGCTATATAGTGTATCAATACCCGCTACAGTCTATTAATTATCAAACTCACTGGCTGCCACAGTACTCGCCCGGTAGCCGCGGCATAAGAAGTCCTATTACACAACGCAACTCAACGTCAAGAAAAACAGAGATTTCAAGCGAACAAAAGTAATATCAGTACATTTTCTGAAACAAGTGATGGTATTATCCGGTATTAAAAATTTCTTGGGACATCAGCAATGCACGCAAAAATACAAGGTCATTTTCCGTAATTACGATAAAAAAAAAAAATTATTGAAATAAAGTTAAAAAAACCTTTGTTAATAAATGCTCATCACTACAATTGTTTATTGAGACTTCTCATATGTAAGGAGTATGCTACACCACGCTGCTCAATTGCAGATTCGACTGATGGGTTAGTGAACTAACAATCGCTTTATAACGATAATAATCGGTGATCCACTCCCGACCGTGACCGAAGTTGCTTAGCTTAACACCACTTTGAAACCTCAAAGCCACTTTGTGCTCTTCACATATTAAGCGATGGAATTTTACAATCTGTTTTGTGTTACATACATACATTGTATCTTGTACCAACGAGGTCTTGAGCAGTTTAAAGAAAGGTTAACAGACTTCTTGATTCGGAATAATGGCGTCACCAGTAATTTATGTCTCGACCCACATTTGCGGTTACTTCTAGCTCTTGAAGCTATCGTCGAAATGTTTCAAGGATAACAGGAATATATACAAATGATGCATGGATTACTGTCAGTTCAATGATTTATTATTGTACTACAGTTTTTGAAAACAATTTTAATGAAAATACAACGACATCTTCATAATAACTCAAAACGACTTGACATCTACTCGTATCTTTAAATACGTTACTATAAAAATGTATTATTTCACTATCTATAAAGACGAATTCTGTTTAACTTAAGAAACATAATTATATTTTACGGCTTATCTTCCTTGCCCGTTTTGTTTTAAATATATTATGTTGCTGATTTTTTTCCACATTTTACATTCATACGAGGGTATTTTTGTGAACAAACTACCTTTTGTTTACTGTTCGATTGTGGCTTCTAAAAATATAATTGTAATTATATTTTTACAGACACCTACTAACTATTATCGAATTTCTAGCCCCGAGCGAGTTTAAGCAAACAATTATCGAGATAAACTCAGAAAAGCGTTTGCCTACTGCTACAAGGTCGCACTGACTTCACCAAATTTAATTGCACGTCATGTAAAAAATTCTTACGTAAGTGTTAAAACTATAAACTATTATACATACACGTGTTTGTGACGTACCTACAGTGATTCTTGACAACTAACTTCGCCGTTCATTTAACTATGTAGGTAAATTTTATTGTTACGTCGACATTTGGTAACTATTCTCGAAATAATTTGAGTTGCATGCTTAACGTCACAGCACTTTTACAAATTTACATATAAAATGCAAGTTTAACTTTTTTTTTAATCGTTGTCTTTTTGTTTTATTTTCATAACTAAAATTCAAATTTAATTGTAGATACGAATAGTAGAATAAAGGACAGGAACATAATTTTATGACGGCTTATTATAATTCTGTATTAGAATATTATTTTCAGAAAGCAGTCGTTAAGACTTGTCGGAAGCCATTGAACGGGTTGAGAACTTTTACCACTCAGGTACCCAGTGACCTTTCCAACACTCCGCTCTGTTTTTATTGTAGACATCATAAGGTTAAACTCCTGAACGCAACTTGCACGGTGTTAATCAATATTAACTGAAATCATTTCGTGATAACAAGTGATCTTAGATGCCACTAAAACGTGTAAAACTCTTACCTGTATTTTTTAACTACCGTCTAATTATAAGCGAATAATTACAAGCGTCATAAGAGCGAGAAATACATATGTTTGGTTTTGTACTTATTTTCAAGTGAATTATAAGTGTACCACGTTGCCCCTTAGATGAATCAAAGTAACAAGATTGAGGAATCATACATATAAAGAGAAAACCTTTGTAGTATACTAATATATTCTGATAGGTAGTAGGTGCTATAATAACATTAAGCCAGGAGTAGGACATTTACTACAGAAAATTTTGTGAAATAAGTTGCTGAATAACCTCTCGTATCGTTATATATTCTTTCAAAATATAAGGCTATTTGTCCAGTCTTCGGAAGTAGCAATGCAAATATGACCAATCTAAAAGGGGTGTGTGTATATGTATTTAGGATAATTATTAGACTTTGTCAGCGACATTTCGCAAAGTAAAAATCTTTATTGCTCGTGTTGGCCACTAATCCTGACTCAAAAATCAGGAATTTTTAAAGTGGTCGATATCGACCCCTGAGGGTCGAAATCGGTTTCATAATGGTTGGACATTAACGAAAACTGATTTTGGGACTCGTCGAGATCAAAAAGAAACTTTCGAGATATTGTATAAGTTCTGTTACGTGTTTGGTTTTTTTAAACTTTTGAGGTCGACATAAACGAAATATGATATAGTGGGTCGACGAAGTATAAAAATCGACCCCTAGTTATGTTACGTGTTTTTTTAACTTTAAAGTTAGTAGATGTAAGTGAATTTTTAAGCAATTTGGCTATGGGGATCTGAGAATCTTCAATTTCGAAAAGATGTCTCTTGCCTAAAATAGTTTAGGAATCCCTGCTTTAAATCATCACAGCTTGTGAATCTGATTCATTTATTTATTGTGTACGAGTATCTTGTGCATCACTACTGGTAAGCAAATCTGAGGACAACACTATCTAGGTTACATCTTTGATAGGGCGTAGTGCCACATCACTTATCTGTATTATCAGTTGCGACACATTAAGTAACATGTTGGACATTTCCGCTTTAGTTTATAATTTTTACTTTGAAATAGGATATGTTTATCTGTCGTGAACGATGGACTCCGTTTCAGAAGACCGTAACCTTTAACTTCGTTTGTCTTCGCGATAATGAAGTGGGTTAAAAATTAAAACTGACCAAATAATGAAATAATACTTTATTATTGATGAATGATTTCTACCATATTGTAAAGCAAATCGATGTCGTTATCGTCGTGTACCTACCAACTGCAAGATTCACGCGTTACGAGTTGGGTCATTTCTGATAAACTGAGTTGATAACTGACACAAAAAATGAGAAAACGCTTTATTTTTGTTTAATTATCACCAGCAATGCTAACAAAATTAGAAGATTGACACAGAGACGCGATAACATACAGGATAACCTCCGACAATCTAACGATCGGACTTGTACGGCTCCGACACATTTACTCAATACAATGACATCTGCAGATCATTTTCAAATACATAATGTGTACGAATAATTGATATGATATCGACACATTTTTTTTACTAAATGTAGAAGTGCCAACGATTGTTCTGTGCTATTTACGTAATATTGTACATTAAATTATAATTATATCATAATATGCACTTATAACAATGATATTTGCCGAAACACTTCTAGATTCCAAAACACCATTGTAGATTTGTTTAACACCACCTGGTGTTCTATATTTTCATCAATATTGAAAAGTTACACCTAATCACGGATACCAAGCAAAGAAATTTGTTTTATCACAACTGTGTGTGTCACTTTAGGCTTCTTGTGACACACACGGTTTCAACACTGATATTATTATTATTATTGAAGTGTGATGTTAAGAGTAATGTACTTTTATTAAGTTGAACGCTTTCAAATGGCGCTATGGCCGCTCGTCTAACAACTATCATTAATTAGTAAAAAAAGTTACCAATAATGCTTTGGCAAGCGTAAGCAAGCTGTTTTTTTTTGGATTTGAAAAATTTTATATGATTTCTACGATTTCTTGTGTAATCGAAAATCAGTACGTATTTACTAAGCCGCAAGTGCTAACGTGTTAAATTACAACATAAAACCGTCACACCTATGAGAAGACCTCCCAGCAGTAAGATAAAAAAGGATAATGTGATATCATATATGATAAAAATAAAAATAAAATATAATAAAAAATAGAAATATATATAATGAGAAACGAACGATTAAACGAAAAGCCATGTATTCTTTATTTTCTAGGCTCAGGTGCTGCGATGTGACGTGACTACACAACACGGGGGCATAAAAATTAAACGTGGTGAATGTGAACAACAATTGAATGTTTTTTATGCAGCGTGCAACTGGGCAATTGGCATCTTAAAATGGATTTACATTTCAGTCTCTACATTTTTCTCTGCAGAGAGTGGAAACATAAAATAATAGCAATATACATAATCAACTAATGTAATGTGAACGCTAGTGAAGTAATTAGTGACGAAAGTGCGTAGAACGGCTTAAGGCCGCTGAAATGGCTTGATAATCTTCATAAACCTTGCTGTCATACACCACTGTTGGGTTGATTTTCCTTGAGAGTTGGTTGAAAGATCCAGCTGGATATTACTACTTAAATGTATATATACTTATTATTATTAAGACCCGACTCTTTTTTAAATTTTATCGAGACAAGAACTGGTAATGTCATATAATAATGACACCTGTCTTATCACTACGTTTCAATAACATTATCTAATAATAGCAATAGGAAACCACTGACTTATGTCCGTTCCGAAGCACTTACATATACAGCTCTAGATTACAAGAATGAATAGATGTAATCAATTCATGCAATAATAATCTATAAAAATAAATCTTATAACAGCTAGCAGTGCAAAAATCGTTTCGAAATTATGATAACATTAATAAATTCAGTTTATAAATAAAAAATCTTTTAGTAACTAGACTGCAGCGATCAGATCATAAAATACCAATAAACGATCGTTACAATAAATATTCTATAGAGTATATACGACTTCGATCGGTCATCCAGATATTACACGATTACAAATGACTCCCCAATGACTGTATATACGTATATATAATTTAGTACTTAAAACTTATATTGAAATACTTATTTTTTAATTGCTTAACTGAATTGTAAGAAAAATTAAAATAAACATATTTATCGGTTTCTTAGTTGACCTCTTAAAGATATCCAACGTTCTTAATTATATCGAGAACTGGTTGTACATTTATGTTTGTTGTTATCTTATTATATACCACTAAGACGAAATCTCTGGAAACTTACTATTAAATATTCCTTAGACAGAAAATGTAAATAGATAGTCTAAATACGACTCAGTTTTCTTTAAACTGCTCGGAGCGAATTCTCACCATTCGCTTTTATGTTTTATTTCAAAGGTTGTGATCAGTCAGGCGTCAGTAATCCTATAACATGACATTATAACTCACCTTCAGAACTGAAATATAGATGATATTAACGACAGATGCGGGATTAAGTCCTCTGACTCGTCAGTGAGATTGGGATTGTTGACAACTCGGGCGCGCCGTTTCGCGAGTCAAGTAGGATTACCTGATAAGCGGGTGCACGGGCCCAAAGGTGGAGAGTCAATCCACATGCGACGTTACCTGAGGCTCATAACATAAAGTTCGCATTGCTTCACTGAATACTGTCAGTGCATACCTACCTAGAAATCTATATAAAGTGTATTTCTTAAACTTGTCTCCGATGTTGGTATCTTAGTATATACATACATGCCTATTAAATCTGAACACAGAACAGAAAATGTGATATATTATTAACGATGGCGAAATTCGAAACTTCAAAAACCATTAGATACCCTTTGTTTTTCAAATAATCTATAGTTATAATAAAATTGTAACTGCGCCGAATCTTTATATTTAATATTTTTTTGGAAATTTTAATGGACAAGTAACTTTAACTCTGTCATATAAGTAATTATTGGTCATAATCTAGTATTAATCCCGGGAAATGGATCTTTTATCTCGGAATAAGAAATAAAAGTAAATATTGACTTTCTATTAAGAGAGCAGTATATCAATTTTTGAATGTGTGGATGCAGGTATTATAATAAATAAATGTGTTTTAATTCATAAAACTAACAAACTCAAACAAAAAATTCAAAAATAATACGGGTACTATTAGTAAACGTGAGGCGTAGGTTTCCTGAAACGAAAAGAGAGCGGATTACAAGTAAATAAATAAAAAGAAGATTGCAGCAAAGACGAGAGAGACTTTGAAAGTTGTGATTGTAAAATTGTTTTGTTATCCGTTATTATCATGAATATTATAAAGTGATGGCCAATTGTTTCCTAAAATAGCAAGTAGGAATATGGACAGGAAGGTAGAGATTGTGCTATAGTTTCATATTTTTTGTCTTTAGGCCCAGAGTTGATACGATCTGCCGTTAAATAACACGAATATTCCATCTACACTACCAACCGTATACATCTGTAGGCTCTGTCTGTACATTTAATTTTATTGTCATATTATACAATTTTCTAAATTTTTGTCGATCTGCCTGTATGTTTTTCTATAACTCAAAAACGTGTTAACCGATCTTGATAACAACTAGTATATACCAAGAAAATATGTTTGCGCTTATGGTAAGCTATATACCATATCGGTTATCGTAAAAACTATTTAAGAATTTCTTTCGGCAGCCATATTAATTAGGTTTTCTCCATGGGTGAGAGCATGTGTCAAAATAATACTATAGTTTTCTGTAAATTATAGCTTATGTAAACCTGTCAGTTAATTTAAATATTAAAAGTAACAAGATGCGAACCAACGAGTAAAATAAAATAATGCATGAAAATTATTCAAATTAAACGACAAAAAATTGCAGTTACCATTTCATTATACCAATAACATTTCATTAACTTTAAACGTTTACCTATTATGAAACTTTCATGACATCTGATGGCAACATATCAAAATAACTAATTCATACTACCAGCTTTATTCATTTTAAACCTATTAAACTGGTTATTGGTACTTTCATGTTCTAACATTCTTCAAAACAATATAGAGATGAAAATTAATCCGGTGTTAATCAGTTTAGAAAGAGTCTTCTGATAAAACATCAATTTTCCATCCAATATCCAATTTAGCGCTTTTCAGGCCAAAGTATTTTTGTTTTCATGTGTCATACACTAATCGCCTACATTAGGTTAAATGTGATATACAATTCAGTTGTAACCAGTATCGTTTAAAAAAGCTATAAATTTTGCTCAATTCAAAATAAATCCACATGTAATAATTATGAAATATAACAGTTGAACATTTAAGAAATGCTTTGTTGCAGTAAGGTATAAGTCTTGTACTCGATACGGACTATAAAGTATACAGCTACTGGAAAGCGTGTTCCCCGCTTCCATTGTGGTTGGTAACCCGTTTGTGATACTTAAGTGTATGGACGTCTATGTCTAACGGTGATCGTACCAACATGTTATATCTTTTGTTTGTTATTTACATAAAAAAATTACACTATAATAAAAGTCAAAAACAATTTAATTCAATATATGTAACTGTCATTTTATATCTTGTGCGTTTACCATTTGAAATTGAAACTATTCTGTTTGTTAATACTCAAAATAACGCCACTCATCCATACTTGTTCCACTGTTGAACTCGGATCTCTTCTTAGAATAAGAAATAATAAGATCTTAGTCTACGTTAAACAACTGCATTCCGGCTGTTGAGAAAATTTTTAACCACGCCTCGTAAATCCCTAGTCTATCGCAGCACTTATCCTGTGTAACCAGGAACATTAAAGCTAGGCTAGCACAATGTCTTCTACGGTAGATTATAAAGCAATCTTCTTTAAAATATACAATTATATACCGCATACTTCAAGAAGTACCACCTCCTTAACTGTTTAATGTTAAAGCGAAACACATTATAGATTCACCTTTACTACTTCATAAACAGATATCTTAAGTTTCGTTTTCCAGTAAATACCTAAGTTTTAAGCGTTCATATTTACAGCTGACTTGTAATGTACAGACTATTGTGGGTCTGGTTGTAGTTTTTTCAGGAACACCTAATCTATACGTAATGTAGGTGTAAAATATATTTATTATATACAGGTACTTCGCCGATATTAATTGTCTTAATGCCAGCCGCTAGTTTTGTCTCAAAGGGTTTAGCCTAAGTACGAGTAAACAGACTTCAAATGCCTTGAACTAAAGAAACTGTCACTTTTCAGTTATAGAATTTTTTATATTAGCTCAGTCCTATTTGAATTAAGTGCATCGCCCCAAGTACGAAAAGTTCGGAACGGTGTAGAATTCCAACCACGTGTATTTGTAATATAATATTTTGCACACCATACACACTTACATATCTACATTAATAATAAAAATGTAACGGGGTCAAATCTTTACAATAAATATTTTTTGGAAATTTTAGTAAAGATTTGTTATAGATATAAAAGTCAAAACGTGTTTCTGTCTGTCTGACCACGTGTAACTTTAAAACCCTTAAACAGTTTGAGAAGTACTCGGCATTTAGCCACTTATATTATCTAGGACACTTTTGATCCCGAAAAATGGATCTGTTCCCGCGGGATATGAAAACGGACTTTTTATTAAGAGGGCAGTAAATAAAATTCAAACTGCCTGTCTCCGGGTATTAAAAGAAATTAATAACAAATTCATACATTTATTCAATAAATCCATACAAATTCATAGAACAAAAAACCCATACCTTAAATAAAATATAATTTAAGTAGTTTTGTTATTTATAAATCACCGGACCACCAGACTAACAGACGCTACAAAAAGGAATATCTTTTTCGTTAACACATCATAAGGAAAAAGAGGGGAAGCGATAATAATTATCTTGCAATATTGTCATTATACAAAACTTAAAAGATGTCGCGAAAGATCAACTGTCGAGACATTTGTACCTACTGTTTTTGATGTATGTTAGGATCGCATATCGCGATGCATACGCTTACATATTTTGTAATACAATGAACAAAATAGTTGTTATAAGAATGCTGATTCTAATTTATTGACACTCAGAAACACCAGAACTAGATTATTGTTGAGGTAGACAGAAAAATTTGGTACCTAATTCCAGTACAATATATAAAACATAATTTTTTTTAAATGAAACGAAACGAATGGACCGACTTAAAGCATTTACAACCGATAATAATCCCAATGCTGGGCCCATGTCTTTTTCCATGTGTGTACAGTTAAGGCCATAGTCTGTCACTGGGAAAGCTAAGATTATGTATATGTAATATTTTATGTCGAACTCTCCAGTATTCAGGATTAGAATTCATTCTGAGGACAATGTTTTCGTTCACATAAGCAAATGATAATTAACCTGTAATGCCCTCGTAATTTGAAAAATGAAAGGTGGCAGGATTTGAACTTGAGTCTCCTTGTGCGGGAGACCGACATAAAAACCACAAGGCTGCAGCTGCTTATACATATAGAATTTTTTTATTTAAACCGTACTTTTTATGTAATACAAATTACAAATCACCTACCAACTACAGACCTTGATAGTAACCACTTTTACTGGTTGGCCCCACTTCCGTTTCTGCTCCCGTAGCAGACGGACCCCTCCGACATACTCTCGAGTAAGTCATCTCATTTTTCGACTGCATTTCTGTGTCGTCGATACCGCATCGACCGCGACTTATTTATTGCCTTTTAGTGTTATTTTGTGTTGGCATCAACTAAGTATTCGTTTCGCGTTTGAGTTGGTGGATACCTAACGGTGACAACGAAACCAGCTAGCGTTGACCCGGTGCGCTTCTCAGTCCTCTCGGACTGAGAGAAACCGGAGACCCGATCCCACTGCACTGGGCCTTCCCAGGGTGACGGTTAGTGGCTATTTCCGCTAGGGATAGTCACTGTTTTCGTAGTCTCGCTCATTCCATCTTTGTTTTTAGATTCCGTTGTTTCGTTCTCGAGTCTCTCCCTGCCGCGGCAGGGAGGATTGTTAGGAGGATGAATCCATCCGAGATAGGTCTCGTCCGTCGCATCCTCGGAGCCCTGACTCCGTTCCTCAAAGCGCCTCTCGATGAGGCCGCACTCATCCAGGCATTACAAACGACAGCACAGACTGACTCACCCGCGTCCCCTGACGCCTCACCGGCCCACGACGTCGAATTCTCCGACGCCCATTCAATCTTGTCGCGTAAGCGTCCGATCGAGTCCGATGGCTCGCTAGGGTTATCCGACGACGGTACCGTAACGCCGTCGCAGTCCGACGACCAGGCCTTCCAGCCGGTCGAGTCCAAGCGCACGAAGCGCCTAACAAAACGCGCCGCGAAGGCGTCTGCAGAAGGGAAACCTTCCCTTCCCTCCCAACCAGTCCCGCTCATGTCCATCGACACCAGTGCCCCGTCCTCATCCAAACAATTCCCTCCTCTTAAACCAGCATCCCGTTGCTCACCCGTCCCTCCTAAAGTCAAGGCCCCGCCACCGGTATTTGTCCGGGACAAGTCTATGTGGCTTAAAGTCACCCAGCTGTGCGCCGACAGCAAAGTTTTCTACACTCACGCCAGAGTAGTTGGCGAAACAGTAAAAGTGACCTCTCCAAACACTGAGGTTTTCCGTGCCCTTACGAGGCTCCTCACATTAAATAAAAACCCATACCACACCTACGCTCTTCCGGAAGAGCGCAAGGTGCGAGCCGTTCTCCGCGGAGTCCCATTCGAGCTTCCTAATGAAGCAACCCTCGCCGATTTAGTCGCCCAAGGTCATCCCGTGGAAGCTGTGCACAAAATGTACAGCAACGCGGGTAGACAGTATCCACTGGCTCTTGCCATTTTATCTAACACGCCCGAGTCCCGGAACATTTTCCGGGCCGACATGACCATCTGTGGTCTCTCCTTTATAAAAGTAGAGCCCCCGCATAGACGCGGCTTCCCCGGTCAATGCCATCGCTGCCAGCTTTATGGCCACGCAGCGGCGAACTGTTCCGCCAACCCCAGGTGCGTTAAGTACCTGGAGCCCCATAGCACCAAAGAGTGCTCGCGCACACGCGACTCAGAGTCGCCCCCGGCCTGCGTTCTCTGCGGCCAAGCCGGCCACCCGGCCAACTACCGTGGCTGCCCTAGAGCTCCACGACCTATCCCATCCAGGACTGCCGCTTGGAAGTCCTGGAGAAATACCCAATCTGGCCCTCCGCCGAACACCGACGCGAACTTCCCTCCTTTGAGCCAAACTGCCAAACAAGCCTGAGTCAAACTCAGACAATTTATAGAAACACGGGACATCGATGTCCTTTGTCCTTCCTCCCCTACGCATTACCCGGATAACGCGCTCAACTCTCCGGATATCATCGATCTCGCGTTAGTTAAAGGAGTCGCGCTCAACATAAGAGCGATCGAAACGCTCCACGACTTAGATTCTGACCACCGGCCGGTCTCGCTCAAATTTGGGCCTTATGCCACCGACCCAACCACTTCTTCTAAAACCTTCACCAACTGGGAAGGATATAAAAAATCGCTTGTATCAGGTCTCGATGCCGGCGGCTCACCACTGGCTACCATCAGTTCAGAGTACTTCGTCAATACGGAAAAGATTGACTCAGCGGTCAACTCCTTAACACACTTAGTTCAAACATCTCTCCGAAACAACGAGCACGTAGTCGAGGTGCCAAACCGAAAACTACCACTCGATGTTAGGAATCTTATTCAGGCCAAGAATGCGGCCCTTAGAAGGGCCGCACTCTACCCCACTCCAACGTACAGGAGGCGTGCAAACGCTCTCCAGCGACGTGTTCGCTCTCGACTTGCCGAAATGAGGAACTCCAATTGGGACTCCCTCATGGAGGGAATCAAACCCTCCCATCAGGCGTTCTACAAGGTGGCGAAAGCCCTCCGCGTAGGCGCCCAACCTCTCACCCCGCCTTTATCACGCCCCGATGGCAGTATCGCCTTCGAAGACGTCGATAAAGCCGAATGTTTCGCTGACAGCATTGCTTCTCAATGCACACCCAGCTCGCAACCATGCGCTCCTTCACATATAGATTCAGTAGAGGATTAGGTCCGTAAAAAGAACTCACTCCCAGTCACCGCTGAGCCCATCGTCGTTTCCGTTGACGAAGTCCAAGACATCATCCGGGGTCTTAAACCCCGCAAAGCACCAGGAGCCGACGGCATCTCTAACGTCGCGCTTAAACACTTCCCCGAGCAGGTTCTCTCTCTTTTAGTTCTCATCTTCAATGCCTGCTTGCATCACTGCTTCTTTCCAACCGCTTGGAAGGAAGCAATCGTTATAGGTATTCCTAAGCCCGGGAAACCGTTAAACATACCGTCCAACCACCGCCCCATAAGTCTCCTCAAGACTATGGGGAAAGTATTCGAACGCGTCATACAGACTAGACTGAAGAACCTTCTTTTCCCAGTAGGCGGTAAACCCTTAATCATCCCACATCAGTTCGGTTTCCGTGCCAAACACTCGTGCCCTCAGCAAATCCATCGTATAGTGGAATACATTCTAAGCGGATTTTATCCCAAACGGAAACGTACAGTCGCGGTTTTCTTCGACGTTGCCAAAGCTTTCGACAAAGTTTGGCACGAAGGACTCCTTCTCAAACTCCACTACCTAGGTCTGCCTGATCGCGTTGTTCGATTGGTCGCTTCCTACCTACAAAACCGCTCCTTTCATTTTAGACACGAAGGAGTACTTTCTTCCCCACGCCCACTAGCGGCTGGGGTACCACAGGGCTCGGTATTAGCTCCCATATTATTTTTAACGTACGTTAACGACATTCCCATTCCGAAAAACGGCGTACAACTATCATTATTCGCAGACGACACCGCCCTATATTACCAATCACGGGAAATAAATTCGGTCCTCTCCAAACTCCAACACTCAGTAGACGAGTTAGGAAAATGGTTCACCAAATGGTGAATCGAAGTCAACGCAGACAAATGCACCGCGGTATACTTTCACTTCAAACCTAGACGCAGACATGACGAACCTAACATCCGGTTGCTAGGCGCCCCTGTCCCGTGGAAAACCACAACCAAATACTTAGGAGTAACACTCGACTCCGGACTGACATTCAGACCGCACATACGCAAAGTCACCAACTCCGCCAGATATTATATGGGCCGACTCAACAATCTGTTGGGAAGGCATAGTAAGATGTCCCTCAGAAACAAGCGAACGCTCTATAAGGTTTGCATACGGCCGGTGATGTCATACGCCGCCCCTGTTTTCGCACACGCCGATCCCAAAATCTTTCATCCCATCCAAGTTGTCCAGAATATTTTTTGCAGGAGAGCAACCAACTCCTACTGGTGCGTGAGGAACGCCGACCTGCACTTCGATCTCCAGCTTCCGACCATTCAAAAGTCCTTTAAAGATTATTGTACAACATTTTTCAAATCCTCAGAGGAACATACTAATCCACTCATCAGACAGGCAACGGACTACACCGCCCCTAGTCTTACAGGCCGCCAAATCCGGAGCCCAAGAAACGCTCTCACCAATCCCCCCGACAAGATATCTTCTGACTTGGACCGCCGCCTGGCAGCCATAGTCAAGAACTCAAACAGTATCAGTTAGTAGCGTCCTTAAGATGCCACATAGTCTCACCATTCGACAACACCTTCAGTGTTAACAACAAGCGTATGCTCCCTCGGGAGTGCCGCTAGCACCCTATCCTTCTCTAAGGATGGGTCGCATCAGATGAAGGCTTAGAGGCCATAAGGCCAAAGCCAACTCGGGTCGTGTTTAGTGGGTAGTCCTTCGGGAGTCCCACATAACCAGCGCAGCCGGCTGCGTTGGTATGCTAGGAGCATTCACCACTCCCCTCCCGCGCTTTTCCGGAAGGTAGCCCATTTTCCATCTTCTGGGCGCAAAAAAAAAAAAAAAAAGGTTGGCCCCAGAATGATAAGCGCACAAGCTTAGACGTAATATGTTTGAGTATTCAAATAATAATAATTATGTTAATGTATTTATTATTATCTGAAAACTGAGATAATAAAAGGGAATTTTTGTGTTCTAGTGAACTTCTACTTTTATTTTTAAGATATGTAATATGTCGCACTATAAGTACATATAACACCAATTACGTGTCTACGTATTGGAGAAGTTTGCCTTTTGATAAGCGTCAATTATCCCGCTCTCACTTGTAAAGTATTCATAAAACGACAAGGATGGATAAACTAGAAGCTTGTTCTCAAATGTAGTCAGGAAACAAGGTGAGATTCATCACGGATTTGTTAGTGTAAGTTACCAATATGAAATGAAATTTTTGTAGCATATTCTACACGCTTACAGTATCGAGAAAATTAAATCAAACGGAATTAACTATAGTGAATCTACATTCTACAAACTTGATTTAACAGCTCACGTAATGTGTGCCATTGAATATTTGCTTTTATACTTGTACTTAGTACATTTTTTTTGTGAATTCAAATAGTTGTCCATTCTCACAGTTTTATAGTGATTTCTGTCAAAAAAATAATTATTGGAATTTTAAAAAACAACGTTTACACAACAATTGACAAACTAATCAATATTGTATAGATATACTCATTAATTCTAGGGACATGTCTAGTCCATATTCATACCCATATTCATATATATGTCATTACGTTTCGAAACTAGAACGAAGCGACACAACTCCCAACAATGGTTCTGATTTGTAACAGTCTATTTCTGGCTGAATCTTATATGACGTGACCAGATGTAGTTTTATAGGCAATTATCTTCCCTCTGTTAGCAGGCCACAGCGAAGAAAAGGTCTCTCGACGTCCCAGAGGCAGGCTAGAGTAGATTTGTTCGGATTAGGCCAACCAGAGTTCGGTAGTTCTGAAGCCGCATAAAATTTTTCGGTACTTCGTATTTTTTAACGATTGCTATTAATCGATAAAAACCTGCTGAAGCACGGAACTATCAACAAATTTTTCCAATGCGCAATCACCAATTACCAATTACTTATGTTAGTCAGTCAGTAAAACTAATAAGGTGTGATGGGCATTTTCTGCAAAAATATATATATTTTAAAATAGTCAACAAACGAACAGACCGGCAGCCTAACAGTAAGTCGACATGGTCATCCATGTCGTCATCGTCTGTTCCTAACACCTAAGGTGTCACCGATAACCGGCGGACCAAGAGTGAAAAGGGAATCCACTTATTACCGGCTCGCCGACATTGTAACAGAAAAGCCCTATAAGCGAGTATTCTAGAAGAACTGTGACAAAACGTCATGCAGGTAATGAAAACGCAAGTAAACATACTCGTGTATCAAGCGGATAAAGTTGGGTGGCACCGAGCTAAGCGACTCTCAACGTGGGGGACCGCTCGCTATTGCCTCTTCTTTCTTCTCTACAGGTACATAAAAACTGAATGTCTGGAGTATATGGGACGGAAACCAAAGGGATCAATAAACCAATATCGTAATATCGTCATGTCACCATAGCTAAACTTATTCGGTGATGAGTATTTTCTGCAAGAATATAAATATTGAAAGGCCGGAGTACCTAAAGTCGCAATCTAAGAGATCAGCCAGGCTCCGAAAGCCGATCCCAAAAAAGGGAAATTAGGATTAGGGGCTCTAATAGGGTCACATTATAATTATGAATGTTTCAAGGCAAAATTAACGCAAGGAGCCTTTTTTACCTAATGTCATTTATGAAGGAGTTGATAATTTTGAATTACTTGTAGTATTGTAAATCTCAAACCGATGCTCATTCATTGCAATGCGGTTCTAAGTAGTAAAGTTAGAGACTATTTTACCCGAAGAAAAGCGAGGGCGGGATTTTAGTAATATTTCAATGTATCTATACTAATTAATAAATAAAATTGGAGTGTTTGTTTGTAATATTAAAATAACCGCTTTTTACTACACGCATATGAATATATATACGGTACATATACAAAAAATATCATTTTTTACAAATTTTCTCTGTGTGTCTGTCTGTTCGTTCCGGCTAATCTCTGAAACGGCTGGACCGATTTTGATGGGACTTTCACTGGCAGGTAGCTGATGTAATAAGGAGTAACTTAGGCTACTTTTATTTCTACTAAATAACTTTTTTGTTAAATTCCACGCGGACGAAGTCGCGGACACAGCTAGTTCTAAATAAAATCGCAAGAAGAACAAATACAAATAATGATATTAAAAATACATTACATAACAATAATGTAACTATTTTACGACAATACGTAATGGAAACAATAGTCTCGGTCACTTTAAGAAACTTTCATATAACTTTGGTGTTTCCACTACGTCTCAAATAACTTTCCAGACTTGATTCATATTTGTGAAGAACTCTACTAAATTATTCGATAGCGGCCAATACTGTTGAAAATACCTTTATAATACTAGAACAATTGGTATGGACTATTGACATTGGACTTGTATGGACATTGGTATGGCTAGAACAATGGGTGACTTTATCAATATAATTACTTTTACAACATTCAAAAAATTTGAATAGTATACAGGGTGTCCCGTAAGTAGTGGATCAACGGGATGTGGGTGATAGAGGGGATCTTTGTCTATTTCAAACACAAAATTTTATTGGCCTAGGCCATATAGTTTTGAAGTTATTAATTTTTTAGGGTTTTTTTTTAAATCTTGATACCGTAAATACTGATATTGGAAATTTTACTGTTTTTTTTTTACCATTTTAAGTTTATATAATTTAATGCAGATAGTAAAACATATGTCATCGTTATTTTAAAAGTTTTTTAGTTCAAATTATTAGTAAGATAAGAATTAAGCATGTCATAATTTATTAATTTAGACAAAAATTTAATTACACAAAATGAAACATGATCTTTGATCCATCGTGGTGTAAAAAAATTGTATGGTAACCTGGTGGAACTTTATTTCAAAAACATCTGCAGGGCATACCGAGTTTAAAAACGTATAACAATAATACAGCTGATGAAGTAATATTAAAAAAAAACATAATGTTAATGACTATAGCCATATTCCCAGAAATGTTTACGAACAGTGCAAGTAGTTCTGAGAACTGTATCGCTGTTTCATTCCTTGCCGGGTCGCTATTTTTTTTATTCTCAGCCGCTATTGGCTGACGTCCTATGCCCCTCTCATGTTTTCACGCAGGACTCTCAGGGTTTTGCTTATAGTTCGGCTCTTCACACGTGTTTTTTACTTCGCTTCCTTATACTAAAGGACATTTGTTGAAACCTTGTTCGTGTTTGTGAGTTGGACATTGATCGTTTCAGTACTGTAAAATGCCTCTTACATACAGTCCTCGTGAATATGCGGAAATGTATTACATTTACAGTTTGTGTGACGGTTATGCTTGACAAGCCGCTCGTACATATCGTGAGCGCTACCCTAATCGCAATCGATATCCTGATCATCTAGTTTTTCTGCGTGTTAATAACGCTTTCTTAGAAGGACGAATCCCGGAGTCGGAAATCCTGAAGGAAGGCCTAGAAGAGCTCATGAACGTCAAGTGTTGGCTGAAGTAGAAGATGATCTTTCCACAAGTATTCGTCGTATTTCTAGACACACTGGTTTTGCAATAAGTACACCGTATTTTAAAACGCAATTCATTATATCCCTATCATGTACAACGAGTGCAAGCACTTCTACCTACTGATTATCAACGACGTATTGATTTCTGTCGAGAGATGTTGCAGCGATGTCGACAAGATCCACTCTTTTTCAATTTCATTCTGTGGAGCGATGAATCATCCTTTAGAAGGATTGGGGTGTTTAACATTCATAACTTACACCATTGGGCCGTAGTGAATCCCCGAATAGTAAGGGAAGATAGATTTCAGCATCAATTTGGAGTAAATTTGTGGGCGGGAATCTTGGATGGCAGAATCATTGGACCATTCGAACTATCAAGGAGGCTTAATGGTGCTAATTATCTACATTTTTTAAGAAATAATCTTAATAGTTTATTAGTGAATGTACCACAATATGTACGCGAGACGATGTGGTTGCAGCACGATGGTGCACCCGCCCACTACTCACGGCCAGTGATTAATTTTTCAAATGAAACTTATCCAAATCGATGCATTGGACGTGGAGGTATAATTGCATGGCCACCACGTTCATCTGATCTCAACTCATTAGATTATTTTCTATGGGGCTATTTTAAGGAGGCGGTCTATGAGAAGACTATAAACAATGAAACTGAACTGAGACAAAAATTAAATGTCGCGGCTGAACATGTCAAAAATAATGTGCTAGCTTTAAGAAATTTGAAAAGAAATTTTATAAGACGATGTTGGTTATGCATAAGAGCTAGGGGAAGGTATTTTGAGCATTTGTTGTAAATAAATTTTTCACATATTTATTTTTTATTTATTGTAATTTTATCGACGAAATGTTCACTTATACTTACTGAATTTTATCATAAAAAATATTGATATCAACCCACATATTTATACCTTTTTGGAATTAATGTAAGCTGTGCTTGTTTTTAAAATAAAGTTCCACCAGGTTTCCATACAATTTTTTTACACCACGATGGGTAAAAGATCATGTCGTAATTTGTATAATTAAATTTTTGCCTAAATTAATAAATTAAAACATGCTTAATTCTTATCTTACTAATAATTTGAACTAAAAAACTTTTAAAATAACGATGACATATGTTTTACTATCTGCATTAAATTAAATAAACTTAAAATGGTAAAAAAAACAGTATAATTTCCAATATCGGTATATAGGGTACCAAGATTTTAAAAAATACCCTAAAAATTCATAACTTCAAAACTATAAGGCCTAGGCCAATAAAATTTTGTGTTTGAAATAGACAGAGATCCCCTCTATTACCCACATCTCGTTGGTCCACTACTTACGGGACACCCTATATAAGTCTTATAAAAATAAAAAAAATTGTTGAATGCGTTTCTTTTTCATTGTTATATCATGTATAAGATACTTTATCTGAAAACCTGCAAAACTCTTCTTACGCGTGAGTTATTGCAAATTTGTCATAGGAAATCCTGATTACTAACCATCTTCTTAATGGTCAATATAAATACCGCACAAATAATGAACTGCATGCAAACAAACGTAAACCTGACGGATTACGTTTTCACATTCAGATATTTGCATTAGCCATAGAATATTTTAATGCATGTAATCTATTTAGCCTAATGACTAAGCGTTTTCATGTATTGTATAGGATGACGTCAATCCCATCATCACATTATTAATACAAATAATTATGGATAGTAATACGAGTACTAGTATTTTTGTCTAACCATATAAATATTGTGTAGGCCATAAGTGCCATGGTTACTAGGAACAATTGTTAAGAAGACGACAGGATTCATGTATAGTTCATGGAAAACTGCCTTTCCAAGTCACTTTATTAGTCTAACCAATATGTAATTATTGCATTTTTTTCAGTGTTTTTATACTTATTTAGTGGGTATTATTTTATTTTAATTAATAAATTAATTTACATTATTTTAATTATTTTTGACTTCGAACTTCAAAGTTGTCTGAAGGGGATGGATATTATTGTTATAGTTAAGAGGTATTTGTAGATTAAGATTATACATCAGGATCATTCGGAATCTCGGGATTTGATTCGATGTGCAGTGATTACGCGGCAAGGTCACGAACGGAAAAGCCATCATGCACTGGTTTGAAATATATAAAAAGTATATGCAATAAATACATACATTTAAACTATACCCCAATAACCTATAAGTGTTGGTTTTTTAACTATTATCTTATAATATAGTGATAACTATAGTATATTGTAGTTTGGATTTAGAGAAACGGTTTCTGTTTTACCTCAAACTATCTTAAAGGTGTACGAAATGTATTAATGCATTCAGCCCTTAACCTTTTCACAGATTTTACGTTCTGAGATGTTACCCATTATTCCCAGTGCGCAAAATGTTGTAAGTTGTAATAATAAGGATAAAAATAAAAAATATTATACAATTTAATATGCCGATATCAGCTATAAAATTTTTTGTTCTATAAATAATAAGCAATCGAAAGGGGTAGCCCTTATCATACCAATGCATTGCCGAGATGAAAGCCGCAATTAAAAAGATATTCTTTGTAACAGTGGGCACGTGTAGAAATGGTCGGAATATGAATCAGAGGAGACAAGAGAAGATGAAATAAAATTACAATGATGATAATGATAAAGAAAAATATAAATATATGATTTTGATCACGCCAAAATATTTCTAACCCTGCTTGGGAATAAATATTCACATCTGACAATGTTGGGTATTTGAATATATATAAAGACAAACTTATTGTGAAACCAAGTTAAATTTTATTGCATCACAAACTGCTCATTGGCATTCATAGGGCGACATAAAGTAGTATTTTTGTATAAAAAAAATCATCACGTTTTCAAGATCTAAATTTGTAAATTCGTAAATTCTGCTGCAGATTTAAAATAATAATTACTATTCTTTGCCGAGAGTTGTGCAAGTAACAACAGTAATATAACAGTCAAAATGCTCCAAATGCTTTGAAATCCATTAAAGGTGTGTTTTGCGAACATATTATGAAAACAAGTAAAGTCACATTGTAATACTAATACTATTTAAATTGTAGTCACGCTGTCGAACAAAACAATAGTATCGGTAATGGGTTTCAGCTAACAACTTATAAAGAAATGGGAAAATATGCGACCTCACCGCTAAAGTCCCATTTTGAACGCCCTATATGTCAAATATGGGAGGCTTTTAAGAAGTGTCCTATTTCCAAGTAACAAAATGAGTTCTGAGTAACATCAGGGATGATGGTAATGAAGATGATTGTAGCATATGTGCGGAAATATTACAGATATACATTTTTACTGGCGATGCAAAAATAGACGACCGGTTTGGGAGAGCACTGAGACTAGCTTGGAGATTAAAAACCTGAGTTTACATTATTAATAAAAGTTATATACGACGTACAAAAATGATATTCTCCTTTAAAGTATAATGTACGTCTTCAATAGAACTATTGTACTGTATAATCATCTTTTATTTAATAAATAGACGTAATAATATATTATTAACAATAACAAAACCAGAATTACCTTTTATAACAGTTATTAAAAGATTCTATTTTGATAAAAAATATGATGGACTCCCAAGGATTTTTAGATTATCCTCCTAGTTATTCCTACTTGATAGATGACTTCGTCTGTTTCCTTGATATGCGTTTGCATAACACAGTCAATGTAATGCTCTATTAAACATATTAACGGATATCGTATTATATCTGGCAAGGTTAAACAGAACAAATTACCTACATGGTAAGAAGTTTTTTACAAAATAATTATCATATACCATATAAGGAAATATTGAATAATTATAATGTTACCTGATTGCTAACTGCTTGTGTATTATTGTGTTTCTTCCGCAAATGTTCAGCTAAAACAGATTTCCAATCAAATTCGGTTTCATATATCTCATTCCGATTTTACACTGAATGATACAATAAATAATTCACGCAATATACCTAAGAAACAGCCTTGTCACTAAATGATACAACGATTAGTTGAACATACAGTCTAAAGAGTAAAGTTTACAGTGACCGTACAGTAAATGTTTGTGAAATCATATAAATTTTCTTTAAAATTATAAAAACACACATATTATACTGTCTTGCAAAAATAATAACAAAGTTTATTGTAAACAAAAAAAAATTATTAAGGCTATTTTACTCGTATATATTGTTATACTAGCCTTAGGCATTACGTCTCAGCCTAGTTCGCCATAAACTAGGAATTTTGTACAAAATACATTTACATATACATATACATGTTCAAGCTCGGACTACTCAGCCCTTTTCTGGCTGTAATGAAAATCACCGTGGTCTATGGACTGACATAATATAACCCTTCTGTTTGATACATATGTATTTTAAACAAGCTTTATTTTCCGAATTAATCTTTATTGTATTATATATTTAGATAGATACATTAAAATTATACTCGGACAATAATCAAGTTAAGTACCAATAAATGAGTTAGATTAGTTTATGGTAGAAACTACATCCGTGAAATAGAAACGGTAGTGAAATTTTATGGTAGACATTTAAAACTATTTCACGTAAATAAAACTCATCGAGTCTGCAATAAAATTATTTACTTAACAGATAAAACTACAAAATCTTTTACGTAGAACGTAAAATTTAGGACAAAATCATCTATATCTGATATAAATATATCTTTGTTTGATCTATCCTGTTAACCTAAATCTAATAGGGCTACTAAGATATTTCTAGGTAAGGAATAGATCCTTATTTTACATTTTTACTGGCGATGCAGAAAGAGACGACCGGTTTGGGAGAGCACTGACCCTACCCTTAGCAATATGTACATTGCAAATAGTTACTCTTATTAACTATTTTATAGATGTGTATTTAGGGGTACCAGGTTAGCTTAGCTTAATTTTGATTACTATTGAATTCAAACCCATTGAAATGAAGACAACCCTAAAGCAATCTAGAGGCGATTTGGAATGGAATTGAGTTCGGTCGTACTGAATTAGACCTGAAGATAATGACTGTATTTCGGAGACTTTAATAAGACATCGACAGTCCGACAAATAGGTACCGCATTCCC
Organism: Megathymus violae; assembly: GCA_003671415.1. Lineage (NCBI taxonomy): Eukaryota > Metazoa > Arthropoda > Insecta > Lepidoptera > Hesperiidae > Megathymus > Megathymus violae. The sequence goes on from PDGT01000018.1 coordinate 3,401,794, forward strand.
AAATGTAAACAGTAATAATACAAACCTACGACAGCTCTTACCAAATGTGAAGCTATATGCTTCAAATAACCTTGTTATAGTAAAAGGGACGCTAAGGTTAACGATGCATTTAAAATGAAGCGATCCCTCTAGTAATCTCGAATAGATATACCTATTATTAATATCTGTGCCACCGGTCGTTTGATGTGCCATCAGCCTGTTGATCGTAGATAGAAGAAAGGCCCACAGGCTGAAACAGTCATTGAAGTGATGTGATGTTTCGTTTGTACTTAGATCTTCGGAGCTGTTGAACTTAATGTACTACAGCGAAACGAAGTCTTTCATAAAATCGGAGTACGGAATGCTGTAGATGTGAGTAGGTCATAAGAGACGTATAATGAAATCTCGGGTTAGTCTGTAAGTTCTGGAAAGAACGTAGAGGTGCATTGTAAAATTATCAACATCACCCGCACTATAATCACTTATTTTGTTACATTTAAAACTTTTTTGTATAATACCCTGCTAAACTGAGTCAATTAAATATCGTGGCCAAATCGTGGAAATAAGAATATCATGAAATTATTAATTATTTATCGTCAGTAGACACTGACGTTTATTCGATTTTGTCACCAACGGTATAAATGGTGCCGGCTTTTCCTCTGACATAAAAGGCGTTAAACCTCTGCAAATTCTTACATGGCAATTTCGTGAAGTCCGTGATTTATTTAAATAACTCCAAGTAATTCACAGAGTTTAATCGTTAATTATTTTAAATATTCTTCGTATCATAGAAAATCTTACTTAATGTCTGACTTTTACTTGTGTTTCGGTTAGAGGCAATAAACAAGATTTCCTCATGTTTTTTTACTACAAAAATATAAGTATTATTTTCCACAAGTACGCAACAAATCGTGGGTGTGACGAACACACACAGCAGAGATATCGCACACAACCAAGTTGTAAACAACAAGCAGTTGTGCAATTATGTCTTAATATTAAATAAATCAATTATAAATATCCACCCCGCTCGGGAAACGCTGACAACACCCGACGCTGATCTCTCAGAATTAAATCGGTAACTAGTTACGATAATTAAACGATGTCGCTTACTCCCGATTTCAATGCGACTCAGACACTCGAATCGAATTCTGCTTAACAGGGCTTATCTGTGTCATACACATGCACTCCTGCGGTCGGATTACATCTATCATGCATATGAGGGACATAATGCATGTCATCATAAACAGACTATCTGCTAGATACAATATGTTGCTCCAAACTAAGACTTTTCTAAAACCTGTGCTCAGCAAGTCACCGATTGGGCCGAGTCTTCAGGGCCATTGAATCTTATATAAAGACTAGCAAATGCCCTCGCTTCGCTTCGGAAAAAATACCTTACGCTTAAAGCTACAATCTGCTATATATTATATCATTGCTATATTTTATATCTATGCTATATAATATATCTGCATATTTTAATTCATAACTTTTTTATTTATGGACGGATTGCAATGAAACAAACATTAAGTATTAAGTAACGCTTACTGCAATACATCAGTGAAAACTAGAACGAAATCTGTTAAGCCGTTTCTGAGATTAGCGGGAACAAACGCACAGACAGACAAAAAATCTAAAAACTGTAGTTTTGCGTTCTATAGCGTTGAGTTCCGTAATAATGTTTTTTCTCATATATCGTTCATGTACAAAAAGCCATCAATTACGAGTTTTATTATTAGTATAGATTTATTTATTTATTTGATATAAACAAAACAAGTATTTTAACGTTGCTGTAAATATTTCACAATAATGAAATTATTAGTATACAAAATACTATACATACATTTTTTGGCAGTTAGAGATTAGAGAAATAGTTTTTTTTTTTCTTAAAACAAAAACGAACTTTGCTTATATTCTTCGATAATATTAATATAATAATAAAAAGTCTCCAAATACATCCTACTTTTTGGAACTTTTACCCTGCAAAAGACGTATCCATTAAGAAATGGTGTGTAATGTATAAACCACCTAACTTGAACAAAATAAAATGTAAATTGATACTACAAGATGGCTTAAAAAATTAAATTATCCCCAAACAGAACAGATTCTTATCACATTGGTTTGATTTGCACACGAGCACATAAAAGGAAACTACATTGAACACACACAATCACTCACACGCATAAATACACAACGCATGTACACACTCACTCGCCCTTATACTCTTACACGCACACACTGACACACACATGTACACAAATATACGCACATTGCTAATTACACACACAAGTTGTAATCACGCGAACGTTATACATATATTTGCACATGAATAAATACACCATTTCTGTAATTATCAAATTATCTGTATTGTAGATAATGATTCACTAGCAGCTTTATAATGATAACAAATTGTTTCTTTTTTTTATATATTATTTAACAACTATATGTCTTCAATTACTTATTTGTTAAATACTATACTATAATGAGGGAAGCATTGGTCATTCCACAACACCGGGAATCGTAGAGTGGGACCAATGAGCAACTTAATGTACATTGTTTACTTGTATTTAATAAATTAATATTAAATTACTAAATTGTGGACAAGAAAAAACCATAAATTTATTTATAAGACTTTCAAAACCCGGTGGTAAGTCCCTTTGAGTGTCACACAGGAGAGAAACCGATGCGCTCACATGAGATACAGAATCCTTTTCATACGCGATAGTTGATTGCAGACGAGGTTTATTGTATGAAGCATCCTATATGAGTGGAAAGTTTTCTCTAGAGAAACCAGGTAACGAAAAGTTCTACTTCGTCTTGGATCCCGTAGTTTATATGTATCCAAGTGGTCGCCGGTGTTGGAAATTATTTTGTCAAAGAGATACTCGTACCTCTATATATTATACATTAATATTCGCTTTATATTAAAATACTAACGATAGAGAAAATGAGATTTCTACAGCTTGGCTAAATCATATTATATTGGACAGGTCTATCCAAGAATACAAAGTTAATTTTCCAATGTTTTTCATGTTATACAAAATTTAAATAAAATTATCATTGCATATAAATTCTTAGTGACAATTTATATTTTTTGATTGTTTGACCACAGACTTATGTGTTTGACAAATCTCTCAATACAGATTTAAATCATCATTTATTAATTTTTTGATTAATTACGATTACAAATCATCACATAAAATTCAAATTTTCATACTCAAATTCAACTTTGACAAAGTCGACAAAAATTGTTATATTACAAAAAGGAATAGACTCTGCCTTGAGATTAATTAACATATATGACAAAATAATAATACGTAATGTATGTTATACTTACTTATAATATCATATTTAACCATATAACTAAGAATTAATATACAATCCACTGTTCCAAGCCACATATATCCATACTTTGGAACGGAAGTCTGAATTCCCTTTCAGTTTTAACTCATTCTAAATATGAACATTAATTACGGCACAATTATTCTATAAGCTTAGAGCCTCGAAGCTATAATACGTCGCTAAAGCAACCTACTCCAAGCAGCTGTATATTTTTCTTCCGTAACCTCTTTCACGTTTAAAAGTACTTAAAAAAGTAAAAAAAGCAATAAGTAAGTATTAAAGTTCCTGTATCCATATTTTTGGTTCTAGTAATAAAAGTTTGTTTAAATTAACAAACTTCCATATGGACATTCTATACGAAAATAATTTTATCACTTTCAATCCGAAGCCGTTCGAAAGCCTTTCCCTAAAGATCATTATTAAATCATTGGGATGAAACATACATTTCAAACTATTTTACGAACAAGAAATTGTTCAAAACTTTAACAACGTCATCGCTTCAAAAGCCATGAGCAATCCCAGAAGGAGCGACAGGAACTCACTCAATATAATGACAACATTTTTATTTATACTGACATCCCACATAGTATGTAACCATTTTAAATTGCAATGAAATGAAATGATTTATTTTCGAAGTCAAACTATACCATCGCCTAAACAATTCCCTGCCTTGATAGATCTCGCAAGAAGAAGCGGCAACAACTCCCAAAGGGTTTGTTTATTACTATTATTGTATATTATATTAAACTGTAATTCACATTCAAGAGTTAGTTTTGCTCAGTAAAAGTTAGCTTATACGCAAATACTATTTGAACCTATTTGATTCCATAGCCGTACTCTCTGCAGAACCATTTCGAAACTAACATTAAACATGTATGTTACATAGTCAATTGCTCAACTTAATATTTAAGTACTTTCAGCAATCAATAATAGGCTTCACATATACGATACAGGACAAAAATTATAAATGTTAATATTGTCTTTTACTCAGTCATAATTTGAGCCCCCTTTCGGGAGTAGATAGCAACTGCAGTGAATTAATTTCAAAATCGATTCAACTAATTCGATAAGTTCGAGTAGTTAGTTGGTTCGATTCGATAAGTTGATAGTTTTTTTTTATTTGATTATTCAAACATAAACGAATTACCTAATTTTTTCCTTATAAAGTCTCTTCTATTCCTAACCGATGTTGGGAATTATTTTTAGATCAAACAAGTAATTATAAGGATTAAGAGATATTCTTAAGTTATCAAACAATCAATCTCATGATGGTACACACATCACAATACACACATGTCAATCTTCAGACCCAATCATATTACCACCAGGACTATAACACGTGACCGTTTCAATGTTTTGAAACAAATTCTATCAGTTTTAATGCGATTTAAACCGTATAAAATGGCTATCTAAAGCACGCAAGCAGTATTTAATTATATCATTATTTTCGACTATTTATGTCAATAATGAAGTGCAAGATTTTTTTATGCGTTGAAATTACACCATTTTTTAGTTGTTCATAATGCGTAACATCATATTGTGACGAAACTTTTAATGAGGCTTCTTGTATCTGATATTGTTTAAATGACCGACGCTAAACATAAGTCTTAAGTCTATAAAAAGTTTGATTATCACAGTATAGCAAAGTTAATAGACACTGTGACTATGTCCAGTGAATGAATTGTATTTATTATATTCCTGTTTTGAAAAACACAGTATGAACAACTCAGAAAAAAGTTTTTTTGGTATGTGCGTCACGTTTTTGTTCACCACTATTATAAAAGCATTGTAGTTGAATTTCATGCTCTAGTTTTTGCATAACCTTTCAATATATACACATAGCCGGACAGGAATTCTAAAAAATTTGTGATTTAGGCAGCTACAGGTCACAGGCAATTCACACCAAAACACAATCGTAATATTTAAAAATTATTACATTTCATAGTTTCAATTATGCTATCATGTAAATATGTGTAAACCTTTCTAATTTTCAGAATTTTTACAAGAAAAAATCCTTTCCCTTCCCTTTATCACCCTCATCATGGCACTTTTTGCTATCCTCTTGCAAAGTAAGAAATATTATTACATTGTTATTTTATGCTTTTGTCATACAATATCTATATTATTATGTATTTATTTATCCTTTATTGTAAAAACACCTTCAAATAAGGAATACAATGGGTAGACTTATTGCCTGATGGCATTTTCTACCCGTCACCTCTGGATGTTGATAAAAAGATTTTATAGGTGTATTAAAAATTAAGATTTACAGAGATAAATAAATATTAGGTAATATTTATTTATGTAATGTAGGTAAATATTACATACATATTATTGCTACAAAGTTACATAACTACATACATACAAAAACATATACAATATTAAATAAATACAAAACATATATTTTAAATCGACAAATACAAGTAATTCAACTCATGTAACTTGTTTTAAATTATACCTGTCGCTTTAACGAATTTTTAGTTTTCTTAATGTCTATAGGCTAGACGTTCCAGAGAAGATTTTACTATGCATTTAAAAATACTATTACCGTTTATTTAACCCCAGTGCTAAGATATAATATCTTTAATCCTTATAAAACCTAAGAGATTTAAATACTGTAACTAGTAAATCACATCTTTTTTTTCATAGAATAAGTTAATGCTTGACAACAATCCCACCTGATGGAAAGTTATAGCGTATGAAGAAGCGTGTATAATCACTGATAGTTATAGCGAGAAGTAAGTTCAAACAAGTTAATTAATTATAAAATTTTTCATCTCAGCTATCCAAAGTAGCTCCAACAGGTCTGTAACTCTATTTAATTAGTTACAGATGTCCGAACGTTGCATTAGGTGAATTGCATCCTTTTTCGCTATTTCCATGTCCATTTAATTACTTAAATTTTATCAATGCGTCGGTTCCTGAAGTGACAGACGTGCATCAGCGATGAAAAGTTAACATCACGTGATTCTTGCCGGCTATAACCATAAAAAAGTTTAATAACAAATGTTTACAATCGAAGGCAACAAGGGACATTTGCAAATACCACCAATTATCAACTGGTGAAACTTTACAAACAATACACGATCAGTAAGTAACAAGTTATTCACTGTTTAGCAGCCGAGTCTACATTCAAAGGATTTACTTTTATTTTCGTTTAGAAAAAGCGAGTCTTAAAAATAATGCCTTACATATTCGTATTGAGAAATTACAGTATTAAAATTAAATTTGCAAACTTTGATATTTTACGAAACCTTTAGCTTGTCGATCCTTAAACTTAATTGCTTTCGTAATTATTCGAGCCACGTATTTCACGTAAATAATCTAAAAATAAAGCGGTCGGGTACACCGATGGTATACTTATCATCGTCACCCATATAATTCGTAACACCAAAGGCATTACTGAAGCATCGCCAGGCAAAATTGAAGCGAAATCAAATTGATTACGTACTAGAACCCATAGGAGTAAATAGCATTCAATTTCTAATTTAAAGATATTTCTGGATTCTATTTTTTTCTGGATTTTATTACTGAGAAAAGGTATAAAACTAATTTACCTACATTTATTAATCGCAATAGCATTAAAAAGTAAAACCAATATTATTCATGAATCTCTTAACAGAACTTCCACATTTGCACTTATTTTCTATTTCATGGAAACAAATCCATTTTCGAATGGGAAGCATGGTAAGTATTCAATAGGTGATTTCCACCGAGATGTCGAATGATAATTCCAAAAAAAATTGTTTTGTCTCCTATATCGATAGTAAAATCCTGTATTAAAATTTTTAAAATATGTTTTGTGTAATCAGAAATTATTACAGAATAGGACGGGAGTAATATACTCAAAAACGTACAAATATTTGAACAGGGTTTAAACAATTTTACTTTTTACTTTACACTATAATTTATATGTTTACATAACTATACCTGAAACTTGGGTTTATACAATGATTTCAGCCAATTAATGATTAGAAATTTGAAAAGTTTTTGGAGTACAACAAAATTCGCTTTTTCATAACTATTTCTTCTTTTAAATCCTAAGTTTACTTTACTTATATTAAGGCGATTTTTTATTGCAATTATATGAATAGATATTGTATGTATCCATACATATATATAACAATCAAATATGATTTTTATCCTTCATCATGGATACTATTAATACAAATTATAGTAATTTTACTAATTGAAATAGTTCTTATAAAATATTTAAGCTCGTTATAATTATAACATGCATAAGTTGCGTTGGTAGATTCCTCCGGTAATAAGTTTAAATTTATTTAATTATGACTGTTAATATTCATTGATGTTAATTATTTAACTTAGTAACAGGTGTTGACTTCATCGTTATTTCTAAGAATTAATCATAGTTATTATCTTCAAAAATATTTTAGTAAATTTTTATATCGTTATTTTGATATATGTGTGTCTGCATGCTATTTTTCCTCTTCATATAAGGTCTCCCTTTGCAGACCTGATCGAAATTCTTAAAAATAAGCAGTATCGTTGTACATTTATAAGATCCCCAATGTTAAACTCTGCTTAGTTCAGGTGTACATTGATATTTAATAAAAAGAATACCATAATTCTGTGGTTGTGTATTTATACTAAAATCATATTGTGTTAGAAAAAGCTAAGATTTTTAATTTTGCATCTGGTTTATCAAAATATATTTGAAAAATTTATTAATATATTAGCGAATATAAATTTAAAGCATTCTTGTAGTATAGCGTTTTATAGTCACAATACGAGTATAACGAAACTTCAAAACTTGACCGATAGGTTTAACAATACAGCGAACAGATTAATATTTTAAATAAGTTACGTAAATACATTGAACACACACGTACCTACGAATATATCAACAACAAATAGACAAATTACCGTTTAAAAATATTGTATACTATAAAAATGTAGACGCCGATAGCTCTAAAAATTTTATAACAAAAATCATGTTGTATTATTGCACAATTCTAAGCAATCCAGTAATTAGACTTTATTTATTGAGTATATATTTCAACCATTGTGTCCCCGTGAAGTTTAAAATTACTTGCAGTGTCGGTTGAGGCAGAAACCGGCTCTACTGCCAACTAAGTAACTTTATTATTTCCAGCAAACCCACCAAAAGTTCAGAGACAAAGTTTAAAATTGACAAATCTGGAATCGCCGCAACAAAGTTACATCGTTTAAGAAGTCACGAAATACTTTTGTTACAGAAACACCGGCAAACCACCGGCATCTTGGCAGTATCGTCAAGGTTACTTACCCTCGCGAGCAGAACCACGAAGACGATGAGGAGGCCCGTCGGGACCTGAGGGGCCCTCATCGTGGGCCAAGTGATCTGGTATGACTGTACTGTGTGGTGTAAAGTTTGGTTTGGTCGGCGGCGAGCGCGGAGGCACCGTCTGTGCCTGGCTAGCGTCGGACCGCGAATGGTGCCCCGATCGGCCTCCTGACGCTCGCTTTAACTTTTCGTCTCAACTTTAGAACTGCACGCATCGCTCGCATCTTGCAGCGCACCTACGCGCTAAGCGTGCCCTTTGTTGCAAAGCTGTTGCGTACACCGAAATAGGTCATATTTAAACCCCAATCCAATAACCACAGCTCTGTTCTACTTATTGATTTTTGATTATGTTAAAAGACTATTTTAAATTATATAATAATCCGCACTAAAAACTATTTAAATTAAATAAATTAAGAATTTAAAAAGTTTATTATATAGATACTCGAAATGTAATATAATTCACAATGCTAATTTTTATTTTTCTTCTTAGCATATAGGACGAACGTTAGTGGATTTTTATTCTACATAATTAATATAGTGTGCAATAATTTAACATGATAAATAAATTATATTCAGGTTCAGATCAGATTTTAATTGAAATACAATTTTCAGCGTTACAACGAATACAATCTTGCATGCCAATGTAAACTAGGTGAAAGGATCGACATAAAGTGTAAAGAAATTACGCCATCTCTTTCTCTCAGTGAAACCTCAGACCTGCAAAGTTCAGCGACCCCTCTCCTGCGCTTATCACACCCACGCTATCAAAATACTATAACGTTGTATGGAGCTTAGCAACTGGTTATCAAAATTGATCTGTAAGTGCCAAAGACAGAGTTGCAATTGACACAAACATAACGCCCGTGAATCAATCATGATAAACGATATTTATTTACCTTCTTCACGCACCCAATTCCTTTACAGTGCCAATCTTTAGCTGTGTACCTAATATTAAAAGTTTTTTTTACTTAAATCAATTAAGGAAAATGTGGAATTTAAATCTAAAAACAATATGAATCTCAGGAAAAACCGAGCTTGTGTGTCCTCGTTTATTACTTGCAAGAAAGATAACCAATGCAGTGGCCTAAACACTTAAGTCTTTGCGTAACGAAAGTTCATTCGAGATCCTGTAGCCTTTTCCTATTCTTTGTAAGACTAACATGGTTAAGAGGATTTAATATTCCACAAAACCCCCAAATAAGCCGAATTTCATTCAAAACTAAATCGTTACCCGCATTATCTATTTATTCCCACAAAAGTCCATGAAAGCACTATTATAGTTATAATTCCTTTTAAGACGAGATTTAATAAACAATTACTATGATATGAGCAAATTTTAATAGAACATTAAGTATGATCTCAACCACATTTACAGGAAAGATTGTAGTAAAACTAAATATTTAATGTTTTAATACCGCCTTTTAATCTTACTGGTTCAAATGTTTAATGTTCCATTATCAATTAGAGCACTAACACAAGAGCGGTTTTGACTGTTGACTGATCCTTAGCCACACGCTTCGCTAGACGCGAGACGGATATTTAACCGAAAATAATAAATGTATGTGGAGGTCGAAAAACATGACTTGTCACTTGTATAAGGAATCTAGAAAAACAATCCTGTGATTTTAAAGTCTTTACTGAGGAATTATTTTATTATTAATTTTAACCGTCAAAAATACTTGGACTAAACGCGATTTGATGCTAACTTTTTTTTACAAAGTAAACTGTACATAGATAAGGGAAAGATATACATAGCCAAGTTATTTTTTTTTTTGTGACAGTTCAAGATTTGTTTTTTACCTCCTCGTATAATGTCTATGAAATCCCACACAAATGAAGTCCAACTAATTATGGCTAAAACAGGTTTTGGACGTTTATACCACCATCGAACCGGAATTCGATACAATATTCTAAGTATGTACGTTTAATGAATATTACGTATACATGATTCATTATGATTACAATCGTCGGCTCGGGTCCCTCTCACAATTAAGGATAAGACTACGAAAGGTTGGCCAAGTTCCGATTGGCTGACTTCACATAGTTTTGAGATTATTATGAAGAACTATTGGGTGTGCAGGTTTCCTCACGATGTTTTCCTTCACCGAAGCAAGTGATAATGAATTAGTAATACGCACATAATTTTAAAAATTAGAACTTCGTGCTACAAGCACAACAATAATGCTATTACGAGTACATACATGAAACATTGTACAATGCTACCGAATGTTGTATAAAATTTGATGTAGTTACATGTCGCGAAAAGGTAAAATTAATGTGTCGGCGAGTTAACAAATTCGTTCAATTTCAAGATACTAAAACTAATACACTCCTAAATACATATATATCGCAATATAATAATCGTAATAAGATCTGTGATGTGTCAGGATTACAGTTTTGTCAGCTTTCGTAATTATTGATGAAAGTATGTAAATTTTCCAGTATTCCTCTAATTTTGTATCAATCATTATTAAATAATCATTTAAAAGTTACCATTTAATTTTAACAGTTCAGATTATTCGTACAGTAATATTAAAATCGTTTGCAACCAACTTTTTACATTAATGTACAAAAATGTTTCAAACAATAAATTATCCCTAATTTTTATTAGAAAAATCACTAAGTAAAACAGCAGAAAAACAAGACTAATATTGACACTATTTTTTGCAACCGGATTAATAATTTTATAACATAAATGAATTTTTTTAGTAACATGATCATATTTATTGTATTTTACAATTTAATGTAAAAAAAATTAATTAAAAATATTATTATTTATATTAATTCATTTATTATCCTATTGTGTTAAAGTTTGTTTTTTGTCTCGTTGAGTTATTCGATGTTAGTTGATCAACGATTGTATCAATAAATCATCAATGTCAATTGCTTGACAAAAATGTATACTATTGTAACAATATTTAAATGGGATTATAGTAAACCAACACTTAAACACGTTTTTTACTAACCAACAATACCTAGCATAAATTTACATTTTTACGAAAAAGTTAAACAGTTATCACAAATTAACATCTTAATTGAGCGACAACAACATATACGAGTAAATCACTAAATTAACTTAGGAAATAATTTAAAAGTATCAAATTCATTTAAACGCTCTCTTCAGTATCTCGATGTGCTAAAGCTATCTACGTGTATGAACATTAGATTTTGGAATGACCGCTCTTAAACTACTGAGCTGCTTTTGCGAAATAAGAAGTAAGTTTTTGTAATTAAACCAATAATGTAACAAATATCCAACAAAAGATTACTTAGAAAATCACTGATGTAGCCTCCTAACCTATTTTTTTTTTTTTTAATTAATTTAATGTATACTTACCACCACTAAAATGTCGACTCAGTTGAAACCGAAAAATCGATTTATGAACCAGAATTTTACTGCAATGAATACTATAAAAATACTTCATGGTTGACCTTTGGCAGGAGTGTAGGAATTATATAAAAATCACCATACGAGTATCGATAGTATTAAGCTGAAAAAGGTGATACTAAGTCCAGTAACATCCAACAATAATAAACCTTACGCTATTACCTTGTACATTATTCAGCAAGATGCACCACGTGCAAAGGAGATTGACATGATCTCTGTCATGCAAAAAACATTAAATGAAACGAAAAAACTTCATTGGTATCATAGACTGATAGGTTCTACCTATTGACTGCTAGCCTACTGACATACTTTTACCCAACAACCTAATGATATCTTTGATACGACAAATACTATAACGAGTTTCTTATCGTAATCAGTAGCTATCGTATTGGCAACGGTTTTCGTATTAGCTATATTGAATAAAATATTTATTATGTACCTTTGTTGTCAGATTTATCTATCGGTAGGATCAATGGATACAGCAGCAGGAGAAAATGATTCCAGGGTGTTTACTTTATTCATCAACGGGCCGTGGAACCCCCAATACTCAATTAAATAACACCAACAGTACTACCGATTCGTTTTCGACGAGAAAGAACATAGAGTAAAAAACCTATATTACTTTTTATTTGGTTTTCCAACACTACAACCGCAGTACCTTCAAAATATTTCATGTTTAGTACTGGAAATGGTAACTAATTAGTTAAATAAATAGACTGCAACGCTAAGAATCGGGCCTCATTGACTCGCCTGTTGTAAAGTTAGATGCACGACGAGCAGCGGACGTTGACTGAGGCAAAATAATGGATTGGAATTGGTTTTCGTTAGCAATAAAATTTAATAACAATCAATTTTAAACTCTTTGAGATGATGAAATAACAAAAGGTTTTCTATAGCGCAATTTTGAAAGCAATTTTACGAAAGTTAATCTAGACTATAACGTGTTATAGGTAATATATTGCAAACAATTAAAGAAATTTTTGTGAAAACGTAAGATTATTTCTGGATTTTATACTTTATTCCAATGTTTTTATTTAATTTGTTTAATTTAATTTTATGGCAAACCTAAGAAAGACACCAGCAGCCTTACTCCCGACGCTTTCGAGTTTAAATCAATCGAGTAGATTTCGCTCATATGTCAATTTCGTACTCTTGAATGTCTATGCTAGCGCACGATCGAACGGTGGTTCAAATTGGAACTAAAAATAGTTGAATCGAATAAAGATCGAAAAAAGCGTAATCCCCATACTTTCTGACAGTCGTCAATCGAGTAGCGGGATCGAAATCAAACGTCAAAATTTACGGTAGCATAAAAGGTTCTTTGTTTGCTTCGAGTTTTGCATTTTGTTTAATTTTATTTGGGTTTTTCTAAAGTATGGCTCGTCTTACATCATTATTTAATATTTTGGAGGAAGCGCATCGTATAGACATTCGAGAAAGGACAAACTTTCTTAGAATGCGTCGATATAACTCTCGGTCACTTGCAATGGATAGTGAAGAATTCCAGAGGAATTATCATATGTCTAAGGATGTAAGTGAATTATTCAATATATTCCGCGACGTCGCGGAATTGAGATCCGAAATAATGCGTCGTTAAACTAAATAATAGTTTAAGAAATAATTAATTTATCTGAAAAACACATAAAAACTCCTACACACCAACGCGTTTTTAAAATTTGACAACAAATATGTTGTCAAAATAATATGGTAGTTTCATGATCACAGATTAGTCAATAGTAATTGTCACGATACAGATTAATTAAAGTGATTTTAATTACTTTTGTCAAACGAAAACACAATTTATATTCATTTCACTATTAAAATGCATATAAACAAATAGTAAATACAAGGTTTTTAAAAGAAAGCTATTGAATTTATCATTTTTTAGATATTTATATGTGAAATATCCATGTACTTCTCGCACTTGACTGTGACGTCACTAACCGGATACACTCAACGACGCTGATAACGTTCGATCGTAACTCGATCTTGATATTCTATTCGATTTGGTTCGGGAGTACGAACTTTAGATCGAGTTCGAATCAGGAACAAAAACAAAACCAAAACGTTTTCGGGAGTAAGGCCCCAGGTCAGTGCAACGAATATAAACCTTATACATAAGATACACAGATACATGTACAAATTTTTAATGTTAATAAACTCCAACTTTGAACGATAATCATACATTGGCATTTATATGATATTTAATCGAAAAAAATCATAAGCTGTCCACTTTGTTACATGTCGCTACTCAATGGAGCTCCAGCACATCAATTCCTTTACTCTTCAACTGATCGGAATGAACATTTGTGAACGTGAGTTCTTTTGTATATTTGTTTGTTTGTTAATACACCGCTAATTTACCATCAAACTTTAAGCGCTACAAATAAATTAAAATGCCTCACAAATAATAAACACTGAAAGATTAACACCAGTGGTATGTTATCAGTCTGACGCAATTTCATTTTTATGTCGTATTTATATAACGAATTATATAGACTAAGACAAATATACCAGCAGGACAACATCCACAGGGTTTAAAAAATTCATCAAAAAGGGTCCAGTTAAGTGGAGAAGTTCTGTGACGTACACACGTAAATAATGACTTTATATTTTAAGATAAAATACTTATCAAATTAAGTTTTAATTGCTAAAATTCCTGAAGAGGATGACTATTAAGTGTGAAAATCATACTTTCGACACACACACCCACAAACATATACTAACACATGTAACATATATAACAACATATAACACATAACATATAACATATGTAACACGCGTACATAATCACACATACGGACACTTGAGTTAATAACACAAATTTTTAATTTATGGATCTTTATAACTAGTCCATTGCCATTTCTTTATACATAGTTCACAAAAATACTTGGTACCGAAGAGGGCCGGATCTTCTCTCACAGGCATTCTTATCGGAATACTAGGAAGTATAACTACAGTTCCTAGTGTAACTTTGACAACCTTTTACTAATGGAACATTACGATTAGATTAAATAATATATTTGATTTTTACATTGAATATATAATGTTGTAGACGGAGTTTTCAAATCAAACCTGTCAGCTCCCTCAGCAGTAACGCCATCTAACATAAGAAAATCAACACACGTATGGAATTACAATACGATTGATAGTGATTTGATTTGCGATTACATAAAACTATGCTGGAACTTATATTCTTTTAACTTTTTAATAATTATGATTATATAATATTTAAAAGAAGAGACCAAAAACTTACATTTTGTTTTATTTCTTCTTGTATAAAAATGAAATAAGTTCGTAGATGGCGCTGACTACAATCATAATAAATCTTATGATATAATTACCAGAGCCCCTGGTAATGTAGATGTGCATGGACAGTAATGGCTATTACCACATAACCTATCAGTTTTTGTTTGCCGGCTGGTACCATAACAGATGTTCATAACTTTGTCAATCATGAACCTGTTTTATAGCCAATACGAATTAACCGAATGCCTACGACTATGAATAATTCCTTCATTGAAACTACTCCAGATAAGATTAGTCCAAACCACATAAATACATAAAACTTTCAAGTACGTACAATAACAAAGTGTTGTTTCCTGTTGAAAGGAATATGGATAACATAATAGATATATAGAATTAAAGAAAAATGCATCTGTTTCTGCACTTAATTTATGCAAAGTAAGTAAAAAATATTGATGTTATATACTCTACCAATATTCAAAATATATTACGCAAATTTATGTGAAAGACTACGCAGAGAAGGATAAGACGCGTACAAAGGTTGTGTTGTTTGTGTTTTGTAAGTACTTCATGTTTGCAACTTACTCTGTTTATGCAAACTCTACAATGGCGTTAAGTTATTTTTCAGTAATTTCTGTACCTAATATGGTAAAGGACCTGCTTTATGCCGACTACATGCCAGTATATTTGTAAAGCGATACCAAAAATGCGTTGACAGTGCTAAAGACAATTATTTATTCTGTTCTAGAATTATAATAGAATTTGCACATGATGCACCGCGGCTGTGAGTCGAAATATTAAACTTTTTTTGATTCCACACACTTACAATAAAAGTCGTGATATTATCACAATACAAGAAACATCAACATTTATAACATCAAAGGAATTTCAGACATATTGCCGTTAAATAAAGAAGCGGCGGGTTCGCATATTACTAACTCTCCAACAACAAGGTAAAAACGATAAATTGTCACGTTTACCATTCTTTCTATTAGTTCCTCGTGAACAATATTACCAATTACAGACATCGATTTATTATCTAAATATGCATTGATTAGGTTATTGGGCATTAAACCACGTTTTATCTAACAGTACAAAATTTATAGACACCTGGTATAATTTGAACATCGAGTTTCTTTCTTATTTATTTCCAAATTTATTTGAATTTGTTTTAGAATTGAATGTCCTAATTTGTTCAATTAGGTGCTCAATTTCAATATTACATGGTTACGCAACGTACGAGGGTCCCGGCCGTACGCTTATTACGATGTTATGAGTAAGTACAATTTCAACACAATTACAACTCAATAATACAATTAAATTCCAGAGCCAAGTGGACTTTGATTACCATACATGAACTTAGCCTTTAAATTGTAACAAAGTTTTGGGTGCACCTAATACCAATATGCTTTTTCGTAAAATCTACTGTAGATACTGATTTTTAGTGAGTAACAAACTGCCTAATTACCATATTATTTCTATTTATTGAAAATAAAACAATTATTAATTTATACAATGTGTTTTTGTTAACTTTCGTAAATCAAATTGCACTGTACGTGTGTGTATGTATGTTTGTCACGGAACTCCTCCTAAACGGCTGGATTGATTTTGATAATTTTTATGTGTGTTTAAATGAGTCCCTGGGTCGTTTAGATTCACGATTGAACCCGATAGTAGATGGCGCTGCGAACGAGTTCCAGGAAATTGATTATTTTCTTTCCAACATTCAGCTAGGATTACTGCCCGTCCACTCCTAATTATATGTATTTTCACTATAATTGTTGTAATGAATGTAAGCAGCGTTATAACATAATGGAACATTGTTATTTAAACCATACGATTAAATAATTTAACTAACTAATCATAACAAGCCCACGAGTATCATCTGTTAAGAAGAGATTTAAGCTAATAACCCTAAACTTTTTAGTCCTGGATTAAAACAGATTTTAGTTTTTTTTTTTTGTATGAAGTTTGTTTATGACCTCGCGAAACTTAATTTATCTGCTTCAAGTGTATTTAAACTTTAAGTTTAGATTTAACATCGCTTTAGTTATCGATTTATTTACAAATTTTTTACACCAAACTAGAGAAACAGACATATATGGACCTTTATTATTATATAATTATCTATAATGATAAAGGCGATTTATACAACTGGTTTAACCAGTAATGAGGCGCAATTTTTCTGAATTTTAGAACTATAAGATCAATAGTCTTCGTGTGCTAACTTATTATTTCATCTCATGATTTTTAAAACAAATCTTGATGGAAAAAACATTATTTCCCGAATACAGTGATTATTTTAATGCTTAATCAATGGTAATGTATAATAGACTAGAAATATTAACTGTACATATTTAACATCCCTTTCCATGGCATTAATGCAAAATATATTTTTCAAAAATCAGCTATTAAACTCCAATTAGTTAAAAATGGCAATTGAAGATGTAAAAGTCCGGACTATCTTAAAAGATATAATAAAATTGAAACTGATCCCTGTCTGTACATTAAGGATATATGAAAAAAAACTACTATCAGGGGCCATTATTAACTTAATTGAACTCACAACAATATAATTAGAATTTTTGTCTGTTTGTCTGTGCTCGCTAATCTCAAAAACGACTCAACCAATTTCGTTATGGTTTCCACTAATGTATTGCAGTAAGCATCACTTAATATTTAAAATTCATTCATTTACAATTCATTTCAATCCGTTCATAAATTAATATGTATTGCTAATTTACAGAACGACAAAATCCAGTCCTAAAACAATGTAAGTGCTATTTCTAAACGTAAGGCGTATTTTCTGAAGTGGTTTGCCAGTGTTAATAAAAAACTAAGTATAAGTTATTATTATAATAATCTTTTCTAATCCTTTGAACTGCTCTTACCTTCTTAATTTTTTAGATCTCTTGTATAATTTGTACTGTTTGTATCTATATATAATATGTCTATATTTGTATTAATACTCCGATTAAAAAGCTACACCACCACAGCCCCGGGAACTTACCGTAACTAAAGTTAAAGAATATACGAACTGAAATAGCCGTTACGCAGAAATATAGATCAACTTTGGGCGGTTGGATGGCTGACCGTTGTGGCAAAATCTCTTGGCCAGTTCCGTATTTAAAATGGCCTGCAGATCAACGAGCGGTCTCGATGTTCATTCAGTCCTGTACTCGAATTGGGTTGGCTATTAACTTCTCCGCCAATTCGCATTAGAGCAGCGTGGTGGTATATAGTATATAGTTCTACCAGAACATTGACAGAGCGGGCCGCTAGTTTATATGTATATAAATATCAACGGTAGGTCAGTCGGTGATAAATTAAAATACTTGACCAATGGAATTCATATTTATGTAAGATAAGAGTCGCCAAGTCGCACTCCGGTCATATCAAAATTCTATATACAATACAACACAATGCTTCATTAATAAAAATACTGATTAACGTTATTGGCCTAAACGGCTGGTCAACGTGTACAGGGGTACCAACACAATAATATGCAAAACAAAAATATCTCGTAAGATTCGTTCTTGTCAGTAACATACTAAAAAATCGTATTAGCGTAACAATTTAATTCGGTCGGCCTGCCCTCGTGATCTTGCTATCTAAATAGACTGCTGACAGATCGTAAGCATACATTCCATTCCTTTTTTTTTTTGTATACTTTAACAACATAACATTCTTGAGTAATAAATATGCGCAATGGAATACTTACCAAAGAATAGTTCATTTCTGCTCTGATCGGGCATCTACAATTGAATTCGAGAATTAGTGCCAATTTGGCATATATTAATTTGTGGCTGGGCCCCTTCAATCAGTCGTCAAAATGCAGATATTTCTTGTTTTCGGTTTATTATATTAATAAAACAGGCCATTATATCAATATTGTATTCGTCACATATACAAAATTACGGGTTTTATTAGTGAACTAATTCCAGTGTACTACTAGTACACTCGTGATGGAGAATAACAAATTATTCTAATAGAAGTCTCACATCAATACTAGTATTAGAAATTATATCTACAAATAGGTGTTTTTTATGGATTATGCGTGTCCATTATTATTTATGTTATATCAATGCCATTAAAATTGTAAAAATTGTAAAAGGTATAAATTTTGGTGATGTTGATAACACTATACCCAAAGTAATACAAGCTCATTGCCAATAACTTTCTACTAAACGGGAAAAAAGTTAACAACGATTTTATCGTTTATTTCTTGGTAGTCAACGCATCTGTCATACCGTTATCTTCCATATTCATATTAAGTACATTATTATAAGAAACATATTGACATATTTAAAAAAATCTAGAAATTGGAAAAACGGTTGATACCAGAATGGTTGATACCAATTAATGAACCAAAACGCATTTATAAAAATCTATCTCAGTCTTAGAATGTGTCGATTGCGTCTAAAAAAAAAGGAAGTTTAAAAAAGAGTCAAATTTAACAATAGAACAATAATATATTTTACGACGTAATCTGACCTACATTTAATAATAAAATTCGAGGTCAAATAATAACACTTGCTGCTTTCATAGACACGTTTCTAAATATATTTTCCTAGAAGTATACCAAATTTATACTGTATCCTATGAACGTAAACTTCTCCGGGATTTAAAACAGAGTTTGGGAAGTTTTTCTGAAACAATGAATTATTAGTTTAATGTGCTTAGTAATAAGTCGGGCTGTGTTCAGATCTCATGTTTTATTTTCAAGATCAACCATTGAAATTAACAAGTTAGTAAATCATTTTTGAATACTTGTTGTAGATACAAAATCCTTGTAATTTTGAAGATAACTAACTGATCTACTTATAATGATTTCCTGGCTATTGGACCATACGAACAAAAACAATTTAATACTCAAAAACTATGAACTTTTACCTTTTTATTTCTTTCCCTTTTTATTATAAATACACACCTTCAAAGTTTAACATGTAGTAAACTTCTACTCGGAC
This sequence comes from Megathymus violae, assembly GCA_003671415.1. NCBI lineage: Eukaryota > Metazoa > Arthropoda > Insecta > Lepidoptera > Hesperiidae > Megathymus > Megathymus violae. Next base: position 3,422,000 of record PDGT01000018.1, read on the forward strand.
ACTGCGATCCAAACACGTATGAAATATTTCCCAGTCTATTTTGGAAGGATGGTGATAATTAGCCTGGTAAAATTCCCTACCACCATGCAAGTACTATCGGAATTAAGCTGGATGGCACGGAATTCAATAATTTCATACAGGAAGAACCGTTCCGCATAGCCTCTATTGTATAGCAGGGTGCACCACGAGCAGGGGAGGTTGGCTCGGGCTCGAGGCTGAATAGTCCCTAGTTACAAAAGCAGTTAAAAAAATATTGAAAAACAGTAAACTAACGTGATTGACAGCATCTGGGTAGTTTTGGGGCATCATACAAAAGAGGCCATGTTTCTTGTAGCAAGTTCCATCTTTGCCCATTAGGGGAACGTATCCGAAACTTTTTTTACCCTGAAAAAATACCATTCGTTCATTATCAGATAACTAGCTGGCGAATCGCAGTATTGCAGTCTGACATTGCAATAGGTAGTATATTCTACGTAGTAGTAGATAGTAAGGAGAATCTCCACACCTGCTATTTGTAGTTACTTCAAGGGCACTAAGGAGTTTTTCGAAAATATTGACTACAATAAAGAAATAAAGGGTTCCACTACAGCCCCAAAGGCAGGGATTAAGATTATAAGATGTTCTCTATTTGACTCGATTCTCAGATAATTCAATGATGTCCCCAATTCCTAACAAAATAAAAAAATTCCTGACATACAATTCATGTTAAATAGAATTATAATTCTGAAATTACTGCGCTTTTTCACGCTCGATAACTTCACAATCGAACAGGATAGGGCGCGGTTTCAATGAAATAGTTACGTTCAAATAATCATTTATTGTATTAACATAGGCTGGTGCATTATAAATAAATATAGTAGTAGTGGAAGCAACATGGCGGCGAAGCGGAGTACTCCACAGCAGAGTTAAAAATATCTCACACCAACACTGTAAATTCAAGTCCAACAACTTCTTGTACTTTCTCACCTCGCTTCCCTCAACTGACGCCTCTTCGCCTCTTACACTCGATTCGCTCTCCCCAGACTCGCTTTCGTCCTCAGACTCAGTTTTGCTCTCCTCACCTTCTTCTTCATCCTCTCCCTCCGCTGACTACAAAAATATATCAGTTAAATAAAATAAGGTAGGTATAACTTTATGTCTAATAATTTTCAACGATTTTCAAGTAACACTATATAATATACGATAATATTGTCATTGTACTGTCGTACTTTCAAATGATCGCTGGGAAGACAACATGTGGAATGTATTTGTCTTTGCGAAACTACTACTCATTACTGTGTTAAGAGTTTAAAGTTATGTGTATAAATTATACAGTGTATCGTGATGTTACTGAACTCAAATTAACAACAAGAATAAGTATGATACCAGCACGATATACTTACAGTAATATTTAACAATCAGAACTTGAATGAAAATACACAATTATCTATTGTCATAAAAAATCATATCTCAATTAAGTACGAATAAACAAGCAACAGTTACAATGGTGTTGTGGTTCAATTGTGAATATTAAAAGTCTACTTTTGTTAGTACTTTCTGGAAATTCGTGTCCAAGTCATCAATCACCTTGAGTTTGTTTATACAACTTAAAGGAGTTTTCATGTTAAGTCAGTGCGTCTTTGCCTACACATTTACTATCTTTCTAAGAATAGGAAGCAGGTATTATTATTGTAAATAGTTTAAAAAGGCAGCATCTTTTACATGTATCATATTCAGCGTATACTAATAGAAGTAGATAACTAAATGAAAATAAGTTGCGTACAGTTTGATTACCAACAACTATCCGAAAGTATACAAAAAAAAAACAAATTCAATTAAACGGAGTATGTGTAATAAGGCTTAATTTGACCAAAATTGTAATATCTACTCACAAATTACAAACTAATCAATTGTTTAGCATATAAAAATAAAGAGCCGTGGCTTAAACCTGACCTTTTGACTAACAAAATATGGCAAAAGATAACTTACAGCTGTCTATATGTTGACGCTATTTGATAACTGTCTGTTGTAATATGATGCAATCATAGTAAGTGACAAATATTAAACAAAGGTAACATCTTTTTATGAATGTTGATGTGTTCAAAAGATACGTTGAGCAGAATGCTATATTGTGGAATTTTAATTTGTGTCATTGTTCGATAATAAAGCAACATAAAATTTAACCTTCCAACCTTAGTCATTTTCGTGCATTTGTGACAACGACAAACAATGTTTTAAGAAGGTTAACTTCAAATGTGAATGTATGCATGGCAGATAATGCGACTATATTCGAATGAAGAAGCAACATTATCTATTATTAATAAATAATAATGTCGGGCGTGTGTACTACGCAAAACACCTAAACTTAACCGCATACGTAACTTGGAAATTATAGTTTTTTAGTGTATTATTTATAAATAATTATTGATAAATAACACACTAAAAAACTATAATTTCTAAATTGTATTAAACGCTAGCTTTCAATAGAATTTAGTAATAAATATGATTCTTTTTTTAAAGACAATGCCTTCACAGGTACCTACTAATTATGTGACAAAATTAGGGTATTTTAGGAAATAAGATATATCATCCTCATTTGTATGCCTACCCTCTCGTAATATACGCACGTATAGAAACAACATTCGGATTAAATAATGTATCTAACAAAAGGTAATAAAATATATACTTACGATGAGGTGAGTTGTCAATTGTATTAATAAAACATCTTGTATATCGAGGACGGAAGTGATACCCTGCCACCCTGGGTGAGCGACCACGTTAAATGTGATTTCCGCCGAATGAAATCCGTCTCGTGACCGTTCACGGATGTATACAACATTCACATAGCAAAATAGGTTTAAATTTTGCTAAGTTTTGAACAATCAATCAAACAAGATACGTAGTAGATCTTGTAAAAAAACTTGGTTACCTCGACAATTCTGTCAGGATCGGGCAGGAGGTTGCCAGTATAAAACAGAACGCCTGGCTGATTGCTGTAAATCTCGAGGACTCTGCCTGTACCGGGATGGAGAACCCTGAAAGTAATTTTATCTTTACCGCGTGATAGTGATAACCAAGCAGTTTGAAATTCAACATTACACTAGTAATTTTGAATTGAAATCCGACAAATTTAAATCTTCTCTAAATACTCATAACATAGTATTAAAGGCATGCTTCTTATGCCTCGCCAAGAGAAGATTCTCTATAATACGGTCTAATTCTAGTCAATGTTAATTTTCCCATATTTCTTACATATTATGACAAAATTATAACGTATATTAAAAACTTTGTAAAATTATTAAGTCAAACTTTTAATAAGTAATATATACTTCCACCATAGGGTATTTGAAATCCATCCGGGATGTATTGGGGAGAATATTATTTTTATACTTATAATATTATAGTAATTAAATATATTAATTAATTATATTATAATATTATTATAATTTCTTCCCCGATTAACGATAAATATTCCAGAATGAAACCTAAACCATTATCATAATTCTATTAAGCGGGACTTTGCTGGTCCCTATCTTACAGTAACACAGTGAACAAGAGTTTGTTATAAAGGTGTTTATCTGTCTCGCTAGCAATTTCTCTCATACCTACCTACCTACCGTGAAATTTTTTAAGCGTTTCAGTTAAATTTTTCCAGATAATAAAAAGGAGCTCCTCATCTTGTTCTTAATAAAAAGTCTATTTCCATTTCACAGAAACGCCCATGATGTTAAGGATCCTGTTAATAATACCATAAACCAGACTATCGCATTAATACAAATATTTATCACAAGCACACACTGTTTGTCGCTGTCATTCTTTAATATTTATAAGTTCTTGTTTAATAAACACAACAATAAATTTAACAACTGGCACTTATCGTTATTGTTACATTCTTTTGATTTAAATATATTTACAAAACAAAAAAAAATTTAACACAACGCTCGAGTGATTGCATCTATTGCAAAAAATCAACATAGTTATGGAACCGCGGGTGTGATGACCAGTCCTATTAAAATTTATTGAGTGCTTCCGATGTGTCAAAAAACATTTTAAGCCACCAACCACGTTTTTTGTCGTCAGATAATAGACGTTACGTAACGAATTTACAAGACCCGAATTGGCTATTAATTCCTCCACCGATCCGCATGAAAGCAGCATGGTGGAATGTGCTCTATACCTTTTCAAATACAATTTCGTGTATTCAATGAGGCCGCTAATATATAATTATTTATAATAAATCTTCATATTCACCAAACATAAGATTTCGCATCTGCCTTTCTATTGACAACTTTCCCAGTGTACGAAATCTATTTTACGTGACCGCTGTTGTATTGTTCTCCTCGCATACAATGAAGGCAATGGTTTACCTTTGCGTTGGTCAGACATAAATGCTGGATTATTACTCCAGATTATCACGTGGGACTCGGAATTTCAAACCACTGAACTAGTTCCAAACAAAACACTAAGACATGTAGCAAAGCCATGCAACCATGTTTAACATACGTAAATATAAATAATAAGCTAACTATGTATTATAATTTATTAGCAGCTCAGCAGACGTCAAGATCGCGTTGCGGGCAACGAAGTAAGTGAAATACTTATTCCAATTGTTTCTGAACTTTCTAGTATTAACACGCAAAATAGATAACATAAAGTGGGAATGTGGTCAATAGAAAGGCACATGCGAAACGTTCCTACCATGCATTATGGTAAGTAGATAAAATAGCGCCCTTTAGAATTAGCGCTATCACTTCCTTTAGGTGTACCGCTAACACAAAACACAAAAAAAACACTCATTTTACTCGTATATATAAAAAGTTCGGTACCGAGCCTGGAAAGCGAGATCCTGCTCCGTGCCCTGTGTTACGCAGTAGTTCAGGTCGTAACCACCCAAAGGTATTTTTGGTAGCATCACTCGCAACATTCTTGGTACCCGGAGATCATATGGTGTGCCACCCACGACTTTCTTCTCACCTGCGGCATAATATTTTTTTTAATACCGTTAAATTCCGAAAATACCACAGAGAAACAGGAATATGAAATATAATTCGCTTTCACTGACGTTCATCTGACCATTATCTAATTACACTGATACACATTAATTATATTTAAATTTTGATGTAACATGCTTATTTTAAGTTTTATTTAATACCAGCAGTGCCCGCGACTTCGTCCGCGTGTAATTTAACAAAAAAAATATTTAGTACAAATAAAAGTAGCCTAAGTTACTCCTAAATACATCAGCTACCTGCCAGTGAAAGTCCCGTCAAAATCGGTCCAGCCGTTTCGGAGATCAGCCATAACAAACAGACAGACAGACAGACAAAAATTGTAAAAAAAATAATTTTGGTATATGTACCGTATATATGTACATTCATTTGCATGTAGTAAAAAGCGGTTATTTTAATATTACAAACAGACACACCAATTTTATTTATTAGTAAGTATAGAATATAGATATAGATTATCCACACAACAATGATATATTTGAAATTTGATGTTTTGTCGGGTCAGATAGTCAATCTGAGTTTGGTCACAGGGATGAATTTTTAACATTTACTTTTATTACACTGCGAAATCTTTGTAGTCTGAGTTTTGTCAAAGGCGTGTCAAGTCAGCTAACCAGCACAAAGTATCTTGGTTAAGTACAGCCTCTCATACTGAGTGGAGACCAAAGTGCACAAATGGTACCGCTTCCGTCTACTATAGTCCACATTGTTCCATGATGAACAAAACAATTAATGCAGGCCAGTAAGATATTTGGCTTTATCATCGTCATATTTTCTAAAGATAAAATATGAACTCCCAATTCGCGACGAATGCATTCGCATACAATTACTCAATTACTAAACTCAAATTCATAATTATTCATAAGAATAACATGTTACTAATGAAATTACTTATGAAATTATTCCTTACGCATATTCTCCATTCGCGATGCCCCAATGCTTTGCCAAGATATTTAAAGAGTTATTTTAACGCACATTTATTTGAATTTTTATAGAGCGTATTATTATGTATAAGAAAAATGAGTAGAGAAAGGATATGAAATGTTTAAGACAATTTTTTGCAGTAATCACAACCTTCATAAATTGATTTTCTTAGAAAAACTTTGTAAAATAACAAAACCCAGTAAGTTATTCCAAAATCATATATAGCTGAATAATGATTTTGATGTAAAATGTGAGTAATAAAGCGAGGATGAAAAGATAATGATGACAATTAATTCAAGAAAATTATGTGACAATTTGAGTATAGTAATTATTTTCACCGCACAATCTTAAGCATTCCTTGAGCATGCAAGTCATATAAACATCATTCGTTAACATATCTTTTTCATGTGTATTTTTGTTTTGTAGTTTGTGTATTTTTTGTTGTTATGACAGTAACAATACGATAAATGGCAAAATTAACGTTCCATTTTGCGCTGCCGGCTATGAAGGAAGCGGAAAATTCGGCTTGATTATTTTTTTTATACAGAATAAGTTAATGCTTGACAACAATTTAGTATAGTAATAATAATAATAACCATAACCAAGATATTAAACATCCAACAGTTCAGATAGAGCGCCTAAGCATTTCGTCATAATCTCACCTGTGACCGTCCCGTCCTCGTTTGTAGCAGCATACTTATCAGCGTTGATAGTTACGATGTGATCATACAATTGCTCGGAGCCGGCGTGCTGGAAATGGTTGAGAAAGTACATTATTATCTGCACTTGGTATAGAGACGGTGGTAGATTAATGGTTTAAAGGTTGGTCTTCCGCGCGGAAAAGCCGATACGAATGTTGCACACGCCTCTAATTGACTAATGCAAATTGTGATATAGTGATTTTTTCTGATGTTCTCAGAAGTGTGTAAAGTCTGCTAATCTGCACTTGGCTAGCGTGACCTTCTTATGGTTTTAACCTATTGCGAAAGAAATCCTGAATCCAACGGTGGGAGGACAATGAGTTGTAATGATGATGAATTTATTTTTAAATCTAACTTCTACTGATGGACGTAAATGTAGTATAAATGGCTCACATAGAACATCTTAAGTATTTATATAATTATTTTCTTTTTTATCTGCAATTTAAGCTATGTTTTAATTCACTGATATAATAAAATCTCACTTTAAGTAGGAACTATGGGACAAGGTGCTTTTTTTGAAAAGGCAAAAATCTCAAAATCAAATCTACAAATAACTGTTCAAAAGGATCAGAAGTGTAGATACCGGTCAGTTGGCCATAATAATTGGCTAATATATTATCATTATTAAACTCTTAACAAACTATTTGATACTTTTGATTTGTTTCTCATATATCTTAAATTTAGTAAAAATTCGTCCAGTGTTTTAATTATTCTAAAAACATATCCTAATCTCTCTCATTTACCTACAAAGATCTGAAGCTCAGTTCAAGGTCAATATTTCCATACGACAAAGTATTTGTAAGAAAACAAAGATAGCAGCCACAAATTACTTATGCCGTGGTAATATTACTATGAACTTTTAAACTTGCGTTACATTATGAATGATTATCCAATTCGACTTATAAACGAAACAATTTTTTTTTATACCGAAATCGTTGATCGTAATAATAACACTTAAACGTTTAATTCGAAGAATTCTAATTTGGATACTTACATGTCCAGCGAGATTAAAGTAAGGCATGCTACTAAGATTGACAACTGTGGGCTCGCTGGTGGTGCATCGCATCTCAATCTTGATGGTGTTATCACATGTGACCTCGAAACTAACTTGAGCCATCACGGTCCCAGGGTAGCCCTCGTGGAAACGCTCCGACACGTGGCTCATTATCACTTTATTGCCTGTCACGTATGAACGCCAGTTCACCTAGAAGACAATGCCAAACAGTTATTAGAATCTAAGATTTATTATTTAAAATATTCACTGGCTACACTCTAAAGACATAAGTTGTAACACAAGATAAACTAACACACCTTTTCACGTCCAAGTGTGGCTACGAGTATATCAAAAATGTAGATCGGTAAGTACTTCAAATACTTGCCTTATCAAAACCGACATAACCACCATTGTAGTGATTATGCCCTTTATTAGTAGACAACATGTACATTCTTCCAGATGGACGAACCATGACGGTACCATCTCGTATTAAGTTTGCGTACCGGCCTATTGTGGCGCCGAAATAGGGATTTCTTGGTTGGAAGTATTCTGTTCAAAATGAGCAACATCTAATTAAAGGTATAAGTTAGAGAATCTTGCCCTTAATATTTAATTAAACCATATTTGTATTATCTACCTATAAAGTATAACCATTAGCGGCCAATTGCATACTGTGGCCTCTCGCTAAAATCTCTCTAATGGGTAGATACTAATAATTTAATTATGTCTGACCAAAATTTTACTGCACTGGTCGAATGTGTTTATTAATTATTTACGAGAGTTCAGTGAACAACTATTGAATTATATTACGAGTACATAGATTCATTTATTCATTTTATTACATATAAAGAAAAATGGTAATCAGAAACTAAATTTATCATGTTTTTTCTAAAATAGTATCACTATTTATTTAGCTGTATCGTGACTTACGTATATTAAAACTGACTGCTGTATGTATGTATGCATTTATTTTCTATAATTAATCTTTACCGCAATTCCATTAAGCCGTGGGTATCGTAAATGTATTGTTTGCAGATCCGTAACTCCTGTTTTCTATATCCAGTTTATCGATATAAAGTATTTAATTGTATGGTGTTACCACGTTACCTTCTAAAGTATCGAATCCGGCGACGACATCGTCAGGTACCCCCTTTCTGTCAGGCACTTGTACTGATGTAATCGTTGCTCCATAAGTTATTATCTGGAAAAAGGAATGGTTCGAGGTGCTAAATGCACTAACTGCAATAACTGGCGCTATCGTGTACCACTAGTTTAATAGACTGAAAAAATATGATGATAATAATCTATTTTGTTTACATGGATCTGTTAGCAATTATTGTTAAAAGTGGGTTAAAAGTGAGGTTTTTCGAAGTTTATTTATAATTTATAATGTCCCTAAGATGAATGAAAAATGTTACTGTAAAAAAAGAATACATAATTAGTTTGAATTCACCTGAACAACCATCCGGTTCTTTGTTTTCCACGTGTACCGTCTGACAATGTCGATGTTGGTGCTTGACGCGCACGGGCTCCCATGTTCTGCTTCGGATACCGTTTTAATTGGTTTCGAAGGCCTTTTAAACACACTCGAAGTACGACTCTTTGATAGATATTCATGATCTTTAGGCATGAAACCGAATCCATCGACAATCAACTCCACATCTGGTATTTTAGGAGGTTCCGACTCCGAAATCTCTTCTGGTTTATTCTCAGACGCCACATCACCACTCGCCTTTTCGTCTACATCATTATCAGCCATTTTTACTAGAAATTTTGATATTATAAAAACTTTTTTTTATCTAATTTGATTATTTATTTATAAAAATTAATATACTTAAAATTTTAAAGATTTCATAGTTTTTTTTTATTTGACATTGACAATGTTATTATTTCATAAGGTTTGTATTATAGTACATTAAAGATGTTTTTGAAACAAGGAGTTTATAGTATTTCAAAGTTGAAATCATAAAATAGTTATAACAAAGATGGTATATTTTTTTCTAAAAATGAATGAGGAAAGGATAATGGGATTACATATCACAAAATTTATCTCTATTGTAATTGGTGTAGACTTGTATTTCATCACGTTTATACATATTTTACTTTAAGGTAAATATACTTAAAATGAAGGTATAATTTTTGAGTCACGTCACATAACGTCATAAACATTTATATTCGCTAACGACATATAAGATAGTAAACCTCGTATGCTTGCGAGTTTTTCAATAACTTTTAAATTATCGTGTTATAAGAAGTCCAGGAGGAAAAAATACCCAAATTATACGTAAAAATTTATTGTACACTCATAATTATTAAATCTATAATTAAAAAAAAAAAGGCGTCGATGAGTTAGTATACTTAGTCTACCGTGGATATAAATAAGTAGAGAAGTAAGTAATGGTTTCCTGATAACAGACGAGTCATATCTATTGCGACATGTGATACCAACGAAGTTAATGTCGAACTTAAAAATACAAGTTTGTACAATATTCAGTGACATTCAAACCCAAAAAACTTTGACACTTTGTTTATCAAGTTCTATTGTGTTCGTTTTCCATTTCTCATTTTCTTTTATTATATTGGATATTCCTTCCAACTCTTCCAAGTATCCAACTTCTTTACAGGGAGACGGTGGTATAATACTTATAATAGGTATGCCGATTTCTTGAAAAGAACTCATGGATGAAAACCCACTTTCATCCTCGATAAAATTTGAAACAGCATTATAATCAATTGTTTTGTCAAAAGTATTCTGTGAAATATTAATATTAGGCGTTTTTATGTTACTGCGTTCATTGTAGTTTTTTTCTAATTGCTTTATATTATGATCCAGGTCACAATTCCTGGCAGCCAAAGATAGAGGAAATTCATCAAATTTTTTGTCTATTTCAGATTCAATCTTGTTTATTATTCCATTACTGTCATAACTATCACTGGAATCTTCCCTGATCAAATTCAAATCACTAGTTAATAAGGTTTGTACCTCAGAGTCTTTTTCAAGATCTCCAAGTTTTATGGCGGTTACGTCATTATTGTCAGCACAGGCGCATGCGAGATCAGGCAATTTTGTGCTCAGCACTGTATTGGCAAGAGTAATTAACCTCGACATCTCTTCGGAGATTTTTTGTCCAGTCTCATTTTCAGGCATTACAGATATTTTCGGCTGATTCCTGAAATTTGTTAACAATTTTATTCATCGCAACCGAATGTTAAATAAATCAATAAGAATAAATAATTTTCACTTTTACAATAATGATATTCTGGACAATAAGAATATCAATTGTGTTTATGGTGGGTTTATTCATTTCTACTTACCAAACGCCACTGCAATCTTTATATCCGTTAACATTGCTAATCGATTTACTGATTTTTCTTGTTCCAATCTTTTTGGCGGTACTCATAGAATATTCGATATTCTTATTGACATGTAAAACAGACTTCGATCGTGGAAGGTCGGCAAGATTAAATGATTTTGGCAAAGCTATAATTGGGACTGTATCATTTTTCTGACATTCTATGTGCTCTTTAACTCTGTTCAGGAAAGTTACAATTTGCTTTAATAATGCTATATGCATCTGTCTGTTTGCTTCAGTCTGCAAAAAATGTATCGTAAAATTGGCATTGCATACAAAAAGCGAACAATAACACAGACACAAAGAGTAAACAATTCGCTGGGTCTTTCGCAAAGTAATTCGCAACGCATAGCAAATGTGGAAATATTCAGCATAATCAAACAATTGGTGCACTAATAATAAAGGGTCAGAGGAATCATAAATGTTACGTATCCAATCATACCTGCGCGAGTTGCCACCTCAGAGTTTCCACTTCCATGTTTAGCGCGTTTACTTCTGTTCGTTGAATGTCCGAGTTCATCGCCACCAATTTGTCAGGAGGCTTCGCAGGTTCGCCGTTCTGCTCTGTATTTCCGCATTTCGAAAGTTCAGGGCACAGCTCAATTCTTTCTGGAGACTGCAACAATGACACCGATTGTGAACATATTGTAGCCATAAAAAATCTCTGTCGTTAACAGTAAAGTATCATTACATTACAATTTACCAAGGAAGCTGAGGCATCATGCGCGTTTTAAAAATAATTTCACTGAAATTGTTGCACAATTTACGTTTTCTTAATCATGGGAAAATATTCGGGTTGATTGTTACATGAAATACTATTTTATGTTTAGATTTCTAGATCACTGTCCAGTTGAGTGACAAAATGTGCTTGAAATCGCTAACGATAATACACAAGCCACCGTTGGACAGGTTTTGTTCCAAACGAAGCAACAATCCATTATTGCCACATTGGTCGTCAGCTGACAACGATGCTCCGGAATTGCCTTGAATCGGCGTGAGATGCATTGCAATTACATTATGTAACTGGAGGTTACATATAAAACGAATCAAATAACGGAAAATTCATTATTCTACTGTGCTACAATATCGCATAAAAACCCTGGGAGCACAACAACGTTAAGTACGAGTTGGCAGTGTCATAGTAGTCCCACGCTTTTGCTTGTACTTATTGACCTCTATGCGAATAAAGCAAAAACCTGCAGACACCCGTTATGTGCGTTTGTGAAGCATAGTTACTAACAGACATTCGCCGATTATATTGTTTTCTTAGAACTTTGAAACGTTTAGCTATATTTTTTGCAGCAACGAACACTGACATCCCTTACCATAGTCACTTTAGGCACTTTCATTTGCATTTTGAGTTGTTCATATTATTTATTTCAAAAAATATTGTGCCCACATGTCTCTCGTGTCGGCAGATAAACACAAAAATTGCTGAAGTGGTCTTTAAATCGATCAGTATTTGTACCTATTAAACCTTTCCGAAAATTTGTCTTGTATTGTACGAATCCGGCCCATATTCATCGTTAATGTAAATTAATAAACGCCTAAATACCACATCAATATTGTACTACTTGTACTAGCTATTAGCGTATTGCGACACGACATCAGCGGAATGAATGACATGAAATGGATCCATGAAAAATCCACCGATACTGAGGATTACCTCCTCAAAACTCATATTATCCTGGTATAACTAACCATAAACTACATTGGCGCGCATAATTTTTGTTACAATGTAAAAGTAAACACTTATCGGTTTTTCAAATATCTGAATAAAAATATAACTTCAAACAATTTGAGTGGAAACTGAACAGTGAACGCACAGCGGAGACGGTTACAATCGCCGAGTACAAGGACCCCATCCGTTACTTCCGCCGAAATCCGTACCGCAGTCATGGCATATTAATTCATCGCCCGTGGCCCTACCAATTACAAGTTTTTTGTTTGAACCATAATACTCTTGATCATTATTCAAAGTAACTCTTATTCTCTTGTACTTCGTTTACCCTACCATTAAAACACGGGACCTTTTAACTATAGTAGTAAGTGGAAATTATTTAATTAGAGCCTTAAAGGAATGTTTCTAAATAATTTTTGATTACAAAAAAAAAAATATGTATGTATTCCCACCCAAGAAAACTGTATTCTCAGCGTGCGTTCATTTTAGTTCTATTGCAAAAATAACAATGTCGATGTTTCCCGCCTAAATCAAACATGTGTTAGCTTTTGAGTATTTAATGCCAAAATAAATTTAGATTTTACTTCAAACTTTATTAATGCATCTAAAATTATGTTATCATGATTGACGTTATTATAGTACAAATTCTAATTCTGCAAGACAACTGATTATAAAAACCGTACGAATATGAGTCGAACTCACACTAAGCACCCTAAACGAATGAATCAATAAAAGTGTTTAAATCCTGGCACTAGACGCCGTGCATATTTTTAATCACGCTGTTGACACTATTTATACGCTGGCTACTGCATATTTTTTTTTTATGGTAATAGCCGACAAACGAGCAGACGAGCCACTTGATGGTAAGTGGTCACCGTCGCCCATGGACATCAGCAAAACCAATGGTATCACTGATGCGTTGTCAGCCAGGAAATGAGAAAAAAGAAAGAACTGGATCTCAAGCCCCCAGCCGGAACACGACGAGTCGTTTGGCGGCAGACTCAAGCAGGAGGGTGGTAGCTAGCCAGGCAGGTTTTACTAAAAGATAATAATATCAGTAATAATATTAATGACTTAATAATAATACTGATAATATAATCTTTACACGAAGCCTTACCACCAAGCAGGCTGACTTCTGTCGCCTCTTACGACACCATGTTTTGTTAGCATGGGATTGGGGAGTATTCTAGGCCAATACGGCCAATACTGTATAACTACAATTTGACGTAATTATTTAATAGAACTGTCCGACCGCTGCAGCCCGCGAGTCTGGTTCGCACTTGGCCGCGTTTTTAAATCGTAAAAGAAATAAAGCCATTGTAGTAAAAACTAACAAAAATATATAAAAGTAGTAACTTAGCATAATATCGGTCAAATCTTAAATCCACAGTGGCTTGCATCTCTTTTCTTGCTATACGTTATATGTTATATTATATTTTAACTATATATCACACCCCAAAGCCTTTTTTCCAACCATCCTCACTGAAACACAACATTTTATTAGCGATCACATGATTATACATTGGTCCCGTTATTAGGTCGTATCCACTAGTAGTAATATCCTCTAAACTACAATTTAAAAATTATCCAAGTAACAAGCTGAAAATATTTTAATATAGTTCTCGAGGCAATCTATACTAATAATAATATTCTAACTGATCGATTTATGTACATGAACGATATAATGAGAAATAGTATTATTAGGGGCCTTTATTAAAGCGACATAACCCAAAACAAAAGTAGTAGCCGACAACGTATTAGTGATTCCTTTGATGTTATTCATATTCATGGGTAATGGTGTTCACTTACGATCAGGTGGCTCGCCTGCTCGTTTGCCGGCTATTCACATAAAAAAATATCATTTTGGATAAGCCGATTTAAGGAAAAGTTGATTATCTTTCCTTTCATATAATTATTATTACATAATTGATTAATAATAAGCTAGCATATTGGATTGAAAAATAAAACCTTCCACATAATCGGTGTTACACTTTTGAACGGATTTCTAGTTTTCGAGAAGTTTTGTGTTAATTACAAACAACTTGCTTCAACGAAGGAATATATTATAGTGACCGAATGTACATACATATATCTAAATATCCTGCATAGAATTTTCAATCTTGAATAGTTTAGAAGCGACCAGAAGGGGAATGGCATTAACGTTTTCTTACCACAAAGTCGAATCCCCAGAATGTAACAGTTTGGCCTGTTAGCATTGTTTCACAAAGTCGTCCCCAGACCTAATTTAACCGGCAATGGTCGTTTATTGTTTTCGTAAATTCCATCCGCTTGTCATGAATAGATTACCGTTCACATGACGTTCACTCTATCTTGATGACCTAATGAATTCATAACGGTCTCCGTTGTAAACCGAAAACATTTATAACAATTGTTGACAAACATTAGAAAACGTTCGCGAGCTATTGGCCGCCAAACCTATAACAGCAAGAAGTACAAAATCAGACGGGGCTACACGCTAAACGTACATTTAGCAAATAATACTTACGTACTATTCTTAAATACGTTTGAATACATAAAGAAATCTAGTGAATCTCTCTAACAAAAAAATGATGAGCAAAACACAGGTCGACAACGCATTTGATAAGTACATATTCACATCCTTATAAGTATCAAATTTATGTTCTAGCATGATTATAACAATTTGAGTTAACCGTATTCAGAATCTTTTAATTATTCGTCTAAACAATTTTTTACTTTTATTATATAGTTCATACTTGGTTTGCAGTAATTTAATGTTACATAGATTACCGAGTTACTTTTTTGTTAAGTCTGTCTTTACTATAATTAGATGATGTTTCAAATTCTATGATTCAAATTATTATTTTATTAGTTTAAATAACTACATAACTTATCGGTCGTCTCAAAATCTTTCGCCGAGAAAAATACCTATAAGCGAGTGGCCTATTTAACTAGTTTCTTCGAACAGATTGATTACAAAGGTGTTGGGTTTCTCGGTGTCGAGTTACACCAACTGGATCGTGTGTCAAATCCAACGACACGGAACCACGTACCAAGGTAACGAAATTTTTCTTAACAAACATGGTCACGAAGCAATGGACGATGGATCGAATGAACGATGGTGTTCAGAAACTGGCCTGAGCCTAAGTCGATTGAGCATAATTTTACAGGCGTTGCGCAACAGTGAGTCACGATTTGATATTGTTGGCTGGACGGATGGGATGGTTGGGTTAGTGAATTGATGGCATGGGTGGGGGGTTGTTGAATCAGCCGGTTGCTGGCGTGGTGAGGCAAGCCCGTCATGCTCAGCCGGCGACGCGTGACGCCGGCATCCGGTGCGAGCCCTCGGAAGCAGCAACACCGCCCTTCACGCAGTGTCGCGACAAGTGCACGATGTTTTTAACCGAACTAACATGCTATTTAAGTCACGCAAACAAACAACTACTAGTGAAAAGACAAAAGTATTCAAAATCATGATATTATGGGACCAAATATTGACGTCAAAGATACCATTTAGCAATTTAAAAGCTTGTTGTAAATGTAGGCCACAGTGTTTACAATTCAATGAGTTCAGGTATTTACCATGCACGTAGATCTTCATATTACCATACATTGTTGCCTCTTTGCATCCAAGGACTGTTCGCAATAGACGTTATTCATCGATTGTTTTAAGCAGTAACGCGTACACAATGCCCATTCTTTTGGTTTATTACCTGATATCAGCACCTTGACTCATTAAAATATCCATCTCGATACGTGCTCATCGCAAGCCATGACTGTCTTCGAAGATATCGTCACCTCATACAATCAGATCAATTAATGCCAAAGTAGTCGACTTGTTAACAAATCACTGTTTTGTTATCCTGAGTGATTTCAATGTATAAAATGTAAATATTCATAAACAGATTACTTCATTTTATACATAAATACAAATATATTGTATAAATATGACCACGATGTACAAATATGTCAAGTCGCTAGGAAGTTACCAGAGAGCCAGTTGTTTCTTTGTTACCTTCTTCTCATTTCCTGGCCGACAACGCATCGGTGATACCTTTGGTCTTACTGATATCCAACGGCGACGGTGACCACATACCATCAGGTGGCTCGTCTGCTCGTTTGTCGACTGTTAACATAAAAAAAACACATGCATCAACGATTGTATTTGATGTCTCTAGTATAATATATAAGTAATATAATAATTTTATACATATAATAAAACTATAACTGGTCGCTTTCTATACATGAAGGATATATAAAAAAACTATTATGAGAGCCCTTTATTAACGCAACAGAACACAAAACAATAGTTTTTAGAATTGTTGTCTATTTGTCTGTGCGTTTGTGCGCTTTAATTTCAGAAACGGCTTAACCGATTTCGTTATGGTTTTCACTAATGTATTGCAATAAAAATTACTTAATTAATTACTTAATTTATTTATTAATTACTTAATTTTATATCTATATATATATATATCAGCTAATACATACGCACAGTCTGACTCCTGGCTGCTAAAGGCAACACACAGTTCATGAATTATTCGCAACCATTACACGAACATTTGAAATTTAAAGCGTTCTTCAGAGATCTGCCCACAGCATAATACTGCGATACATTTAATGCAGGTCCATTTGTCGCTCCGATTTTATGGATGTTTCTAGAAGAATACAGTCTTTTTCTGACACTTATATTGCTTGTCCAGAATTTGGTTTAAGATATGACATTCAAAATTATTTATTTACTAGCTGGCCCGGAAAACGATGTTGACTTAAAAGCGGTGTCGCCAAGTGGACCACAGAATGTCTGTGAAGCATCGTGTCGAGAAATCAAATAAATTATATAAACATAACCTCAATCCGTCGTATAACTCTTATACGACTTGATCAATTAAGATCACGCATACATCAATTCATTAATAATTTGACTACAATGCAGTCTATCAGATTCTACCACCGATTTCATCTTCGTTATAACAACATTTCTGTGAGTGATTGATTGAGTTGTTCACAATTTGCCCGATCACTAAAACACGCACGAGAAACGTTTTATTGCATGCTGCAATCAAAGGCTGAAGAGCAATCTTCAAATGGATTTACCGCTTCCTTCTGAGCTTGCAACGCATCGGTGATGCCGCTGGTGTGTCAGATATGCATGGGTGACTTTGACCACGTCGTACGTCTGTTTGTTTTCTGGCTAAAGCCATAAAAAATATCAAACAACTGAGTATATATATATATATATATATATATATATATATATACATATAATAGCAAAAAAATACTTAACACTATAAAAGGGAGTAAAGTTACAAGTTTTCACTATTTCCTAGTTAGTTTTAAAGTTAGTCGATACTCGATAGAAAGGAAACAAAAATAGATAATTAAATCAACTCGACACAACACAGGTAAGCGGGGATGTGACGCAATGAAAGAGTGGACATAATTATTATGCGTGAGGATGCACTGATGCAGCGAATCGGTGTCAACGGGATGGCGAGTGACATGATCGGCTTCAAGGTGCTCATTGTCTACAACCAGTTCAGAAAATCACAAGCAAATTTGAAAACTGCAACTCAATAAATGAAATTATAAAAATGCTTTTATTAAACGAATACAGATGATATGAATGTTGAGTTTTATTTTTTAAATATTCTAGAGACTTATCTGAATTAACGGTGCTTTATTGTTCTCAGGGGCTCAGTACATAATAAACAGATCAAATGACAGCTATGAAATTATTGTATATAATGTACTTGATACCTAAATATCTGTGCAGAATGTTTAATAATAGGAGATTGTGCAATATATTTCAAAGAGAGAGTGCGAATGTTGTGTTTTTGTTTATGCGGAAAGTAATCTCCGAAATCACTGCACCTTCTTTCTTACCTTCTCATTTCCTGGCCGACAACGCATCAGTGATACCTTTGGTCTTACTGATATCCACGACGACGGACGATGGTGACCACTTACCATATATCTGGTGTATGTATATAATTATAACCACCACTTTGTTGAACCCGAATGAAGTTGGAATGGCCCGCTAGTACATATACAGATAGATAGTTTATGTTAATAAAATCAAAATGGGACAAATCATTCGTTCATTTATCAATAATATATATACAAAAATATAAATAAATAAAGCAGAAATTATCAATATCAAGCAACAACCAACGATTATTATATATATTTATAATGATGATATGAATATGCGCATGAAACAAGTACTAACTAATATAATCCCGATGTCTTCTGTTTGCGTGTGCTGTTTTACGAAATAAAATAGCGTATCTTTCCGGTTTTAAATTTAATTTAATCAAATGTTGTAGTATAAAATGGGGATGTCATAGATATGAAATTTCGGATCTGGATATAAGTATAGATATATTACTAATATTTTACCAAATTATTAGAAACTTTTTTATCGGATTCTGTTACGGTTTCGGATATATTTTTATATCGAATATCCAATAGTTTCGGTTACGGTTACGGAGCTCCATAACACCCTTGGTATGAAAATACGGTATATTGGGTACTTAGAAAGAGTACTGTATTGCAACTAATTTGGTGACGTTACATATTTATCCACCATACCACAGGTTACTGAATTTTAATCATTTACAAAACGATTGTTATTCCCTATCACCAATTTTAGCATGAAGTGTGGTACAAGTTATAAATATGTTTGCAAAAGTTTTTATATATTACACATAAACGAAGTAGTACTGTTCTGTTACTATTATATTAAGATACCGTGATTTTTTTAAATTTATATTTCGATTAATACTTTTAATCCGAACAGTTTTAGAACGAGTTTTTTCTAATGAAGAAACACAATGTTTGTGGGATATATGTTGGGCGAGTTTAAAGCCGCTAAATATTTATTACAAAAGGAAATAAAAGCTAAATTCATCGATGATAATTTGAATTTGAGTAAAATTTATAATTAATTGTTCTATGATATTTATATTCAAAGTTGTCAAAAGCTAATTATCAAATTAAAAATACGACGGTGTTAAATATATACATACATATATGCAGTTTTACTTATTCACAACAATGCGAGTCATAATTAAGTATCTATCCATATGAAGTTTCCCTCCTAAGAAGGGACTCGGTGACCGCAACGAATTGCTCTAAGTACCCGATGTAATAACTGATATTACTGAGCCACAAAAAAAACTTTTACGTTTTTCATGAAGAAGTTATCTGCTAAAGAACTGAAGTGTAAAAGAAGACTTTTCCTTAATAATCTATAATCAAAATTAGCGCCACCTATTCGCCTTAAACTTGTTTTAAAAATATATTGTATAAATATAAAATTGTAACAATTTAGCGCTTAGAATATTGTATTACTTTTGTTATTCAATAAAGGAATAAGCAACAGAAACTATATATTTTTCTGTGCACAATAATGAAAGCTGTTCTTTAAAACCGCTACGAATACATTGTTATTTTCGTTTATTGTAATTTTACCTACATTTCAATACACTGGTATTGGAATCAGCATCGCTAACAAATAAAGCTTTTCATCTCAGTCCTAAAACTTATAAGTTTGTCACCGATTTGATGCAGAACTATCAACCTGAGGCCACTAAACAAAAAGTTATTAGTGCATACTCCGAGTTACATGTTTTTGATACTAAGGTTCAGTTGTCAGCTCGAACACAAGTTAGCGTATAGCGGTGTCTAGAAAGCCGCACGGTACGCATGCGTCACGTCGCGCGTCGGCCGTTCGTGTCTACTGTGTTTTATCTACTATTAGATCCGGTACCGTGTTTGTATTTCCAATGCGTCTCGAGCATTACGACGCTACACTGCGAGCCTTGTTGCGTTAGATTTGTTACGAGCAAAGGTGTTTATTATCGATAGACGACAAATGCGCAGACAGGCCACCCGATGTAAATTCGTCGCTTATGGACATCGGTTACATTAAAAGCAGTACCGACACATTGCCGGTAGGAAGAACGCGAGGAGCTTGCTTATTATCTGGTTCTAAGAAATACGTGCGGCGACACTAGGTCGGTCGCCAGCACGGAAGACTCGAGTTTGAATCCTGCATACTTCTATCTTTTCAAATTATATTTAACACAAATTAATTATCACTTGATTCGGTGCAGGTAAATATCGAGAGAAAACCTTCATACCTTAGATTTCTCCATAATGTTCCCAAAGCTTGAGAATTCTGCCAGTCCGTATTCGGCCGGCACGACGTATATTAACTATTCCCTTAAATTCTCACATTTTGAAAGGCAACCCGCGCCCAGCAGTTGGCAAATTATGGGTTGTAATGACAAAGTAACATGTAAGAAACTCCGTGTTTATAAAGATAAAGGTTATCAGAGCATTTATTTTAATGGGAGCAAGTTCAGCATCTTGTCAATTTGTAAAGAACTATTTCAATTATCATACAACGTAGACGCATAATGCTTTTAAAATATATCATTAATTTAAAGATCCCTCGCGTGAATATGTTCTATAACGTTCTATATGTCAATTAGAAAGTAACGAAAAAAGTTCCTAAAACTTTTTTCTGTAAATAAAAGTGAAGTATTGAGAACGACCTGGTCAGAGCGGGCCAGTGAAGCGTCACAAATAACACCAACTCGCGGCTGACGTTTCGAATTCACAATTATTTTGACGGTAAGCAGTATTTTGGAGTCAAAGTTTAATGATCTTAATTAATGCTTCAAGTTACTACCTGTAATTTATTATATAATAATAGTTTATTATTTATTCCTTTAATATACATTGAATAGATAAACTTAGGACAACAACTTAAGAGTTTGATATAAATTGTTCCAAATTAATTTATCTAATGTCGGCTTTAAGGCATATACATCACTTACTGTGTGACATCAGTTCGCCAAAGGTATCGCTGATGTGTTATCGACCAAGAAATATGAAGAAAGAAAGAAAGTAATGGCTCTCAAGCCCCCAGCGACGATACAGCGGCTGACTCAAGCACGAGGCTGGTAGCTAGGCAGGCAGACTGTACGGAAAGATAGTAATACCACTTATAATATTAATGACTTAATAATAATACTGATAATACAATCCTTACGCGAACCCTACCACCGAACAGGCTGGCTTCTGTCGCCTATTACACACTCTTTTCCGTCAGCATGGGAGTGGGTTAGTAATCTATGTCGCCCCCATACAGCACTCCTCGTTTAAATTGCTTTTTCAACGAATATTACATTTTTTTTTGGTCGATAGACTGTCAATCGAAAACATTCCGACCGTCCGTTTTATATTTCAAAATTACAGTAAAATGTGTCACGAATTTACTTATTGTAACAAAACGGACAGTTGAAAATGAAGAATTTACTTTCAATTTTTATTTTGTGGTCTATATCTATATCAATATAATAAAGAGAGAGAGTGCGAATTTTGTAAGTTTGTGTATAACAGAAAGTAATCTCCGGAACCAAGGCACCTATTTTACCATGTTCTTTATCATGTTTTAGTTACCATATTTTTTATTAACTCGTTTCTTGTATGTCTGGATGAAATTTTGTAATTGATTTTAAATTAACTTCCCGATGAGCGAGATACCTAAAATTTGGACCATAGCTCAGATGTGGATGACAAAGCATGAAAATGTAAAAAATAAGAAGAATCTATACTGATAATAAAATTCTAACTGATCGATTTCTAGACAGGAACGATATATGAGAAAAAAATATAATTAGGGGCCTTTATTATTGCAATAGAGCCCCAAACAATAGTTATTAGAATTTTTGTCTGTTTGTCTGTGCGTTTGTTCCCGCTAATCTCAGAAACGGCTGAACCGATTTTGTTCTAATTTTCACTAATATCATCACGGTAAGCATCACTTAAAACTTAAAGTTTGTTTCATTGCAATCCGTTCATAAATAAAAAAGTTATGAATTCATATATGTATTTTTAATTCACAGAACGGCAAAAACCCAGAAAAATGCAGAAGCTATATTTAAGCGTAAGGTAGTTTTTCCGAAGCGAAGCGACGGCATTTGCTAGTAATAAAATAAAATTATACTTTTTGGTCCGTTATAAAAACATATTACGTTAATTTTTTTTTAATTATTTATTTAATTATTAAAAATAGTTTGATTGCTCTAAAGTTACATTATTCCGAATGGACTCATTAGTATATGTAGTGTATATTTACAATAATAAATTGTCGAGCCTTAACGACGTCGACACAGGCCGCTAGACAATAATAAAAACAAAAATAATAAGATATAATTTACTTCACATTATCTTAAATTATTTATATTCACGTGGTTTGAATAATATCTATAAAAAATACTTTTAATGAAATATCGGTCAACATCGCGTGGTCTCATCACCCAAACCACCATAATCAATATAATCACAAAAAATCCCGACGGTAAGTGTCGTGTGATTGTAAAATGATGCAAATGGACGCTAAGTACAGTAAAAATTATCTAAAATATCAATTACTTGACGTATCAATCAATACAGTAATCAAAATAAATCATGCATTTATTAAATATGCAACTTTAGGAGGCTGTATAAACTTATTGAAATTTACAGGTATGGGTCAACTCAACTTAGTGTAAGATAGTTTTAACTGCTTATGGCCGGGAACTCCAGGAAGCGGATCTGACCCATGTCGGGTTATGATAAAAGTTCCTCAAGTTCTTTGTCCAAAGTTCTTTGACCAAGCAAGTCTTACTTTATTTTGTACGAAACATTGATCTTAAGAATATGGCTCCAAAAGTTAGTTTTGGATTGAGAAACCAGTTATGGTTTCTTTTTACATTTCGGTACCTAACCCTTAAATATAAATAAAACTTCCACAATAATTATTTTCAGTAATCGATATTTGTCTTTGATCTCCTTGTGTCATATTGGAAATGTTAATGTATCCATATTAGATAAAAATGAAAATATTAAGAATATATGAGAAAAACTACTACTAAGGCCTTTTTATAAAGTAATAGAAACCGAAACAAAAGTTGTTAGAATTTTAGTCTGTTTGTCTGTGCGTTTATTCGCGCTAATGACAAATTAGACTTGATATTTAAAGTTCATTTCATTACAATCCATCCATATATGTATAAAAAAATAACAAATGAATACATGTATCTCTAATTAATAGAACGAGAAATACCCAGTCCCAAAACAATGCAGACGCTTTTTCGAAGCCTCAGATAGTTTTGGGGCGTAGTGGGGGCATTTGTTAGTCTATTCTGCAACGAACTAACTAACTGCAACGAAGGTAATTTCTTTATGTTATTATTTAAATAAACTTTTTGGCTATATAACATATTCTTTTAGAATGTTTGACTGTCCGTCTGGTACCCAGACCCGCAGAAACCACCAGATTGGTGATTCCTAGCATATGTCAATATTTCAACTCAAAGAATGGCGCAATGTTTAGGATACTTATCATCCCGCGAAACATATGAGTTGAAGCGATATAAGACACTAAGTTTAATAAGAAAGTTATCTTAACAGGATATTAGAAACGTTTTGTCTGATTTTCTGAGTAAATAAATATTTTAGTAACGAGCAATCGACCACTTAATGAATCAAACAGGTCAAACATGAAATTCATTAAATGTGTAATGGAAATAATTAATATTTACGGGAACATATATTTACAGGGAATATAAACTAAAAATTACCGATTACTTACACAATCTTCCATATTATGAGACTTAAGTACTTTTTATCGAGTACTAGTGACACACACACGCATGCACGCAAGCACACACGCATGTCTCTATGCACACATACACATGCATTTTCGCTCGATTACATACACACTAATACTTACATACACAAACGTGCACCAGTTTCTGCAAAAAATATATATTTTTATGCCTAAAAGAGAACATACTTCCTTCGTGTTCCAGAACGTGCGTCACCTGCAGCGACAGTTTTTACTATTGCAATTGTTAATGAGCAATTCAATATTGTAATCTTGTTTATATTGAATAAAAAGGTTTTGATGTTCAAATAATTGTTTTGCATGCTAGTCCTTTTTTGTAAACACAAAATAATGATTTTTTGAATCGAATCGAGAGCGGTTTAATATTTATATATTGTAGGCATTGACTATTGTGTAACTTAAACTTTATACTGACTTTAAAATATGTTACGTATACGGTTTGTGAATTAGTACTGTAGGTATCAAACAGATACTTGAAGTCATTCACTCCATGACTTCAGCTCCCAACTTCTCAGATTCAATACCTAATTCAGAACTACGAGTAGTACATATACATATCTAGATACAACGGCACTGTGTGTTAATCCTGAGGTTAGAATTTTGCTCAGTTTAAATTAGTATTAAGAAAAACCCAACTTTCTTATTTATTCTAATAGCGACTTGTACCACCCCAGTCATAATACAACAGAAATTTATACTTTCGGTTATCTGAAGCGAAGTGGGAATGATTTGATAACGAATTGAATATGAAATTGAGAAGTTTTTAAACACTAAAAAATATCACTTTAGTTAGCTAATTTAAACTAATGCATTACAAAACAACTCTATTAAAAGAAGTAGGTTAGGTTTTATATAACAAAATTAATCTCGCAGAGCAGTTATTATATTTTTAATGTCGCTAGCCGTTTAGACGCGACTTAATGAGATATATGCAATCACAGACTCGAATTCGATTGGTTAGTTGTAATGACTAAATATGATTTATTTTTTTTACAATTAAATAAATAATCAATTATCTTTCATTTTTTATAAAGTAAAAAATTCCTACATATATACATTTTTAATTTATTTGTAGTTGTTTAAACAATGTTCCCATATTACATTTTTCGTAATTTTATAAAATTTGTTTCTGTACAATAACAGCAATAACTAATTGTCTACATTAGGAAAAAAGAAAATTATTATACTGTCTTAAAGTCTACTTTAAACGGGTATTATTTAATACTATTTGTCACTCATGTTTTATATACATTTTTTTTACATCCAAGATGTTATAACTGTCGGAAAAAAATTTTGCTACCTTTTCACAGAATAATTATTACTCTTTGTTTTCTTCTTTCAAACTGAAACAGGTGATTGCACTATTTACTGCCTACCTATCTGCATAGCTAGCGTGTAATCAATAATAAAAGCGATAACCTAAATCGAATGTCTGGTGAACAGTAGGGTAAAAAATAGAGTTAAAAAAACATATGTGTAAGGTGTATATAGTATATAAATATATATAGGTATAACCTCGGTTATAACCACAGAAATATAAAATAGGTTACGACCCATTTCAAGGTTATCCATTCATACCCTGTATAAATCAGATCAAATCAGAGTAGCATAGGATAAGGCTCCATACTTTAAATATATACATTAATTTTTACTTTCTCCTGTAGAAAGGAGGCGTTTTAAAATATAGTAATTTGTAAAACACCAGAAAACTTTCATAGCGGTAAGGTGTCAGTGTCACAGATAAATGTTATTTATAACTATCTGTGCCCGTAATTTCGTCCGCGTGGAATTTAACAAAAAAGTTATTTAGTAGAAATAAAAGTAGCCTAAGTTACTCCTTATTATATCAGCTACCTGCCAGTGAAAGTTCCGTCAAAATCGGTCCAGTCGTTTCAGAAATTAGCCGGAACAAACAGACAGACAGACAAAAATTGTAAAAAATGTTATTTTGGTATATGTACCGTACCGTATATACATTCATATGCATGTAGTAAAAAGCGGTTATTTTAATATTACAAACAGGAACTCCAGTTTTATTTATTGGTATAGATTTGTTAGATGTCATTTAAGCAATGAATGCAGTTTGATTTATTCGTTATTGTGAAGGTATGTTGTTAGCTATTTAAACCACGGTCAACAATAAAAATAACTAAGCGTGAGATACTGGTTGAAATGACATATACTATGGTTTTCTGTCAATAAAAAAATACCATAAACAAAATAAATTAGATAGATATGAATAATAATCAACATTTAAGACTTGTAATATTTTTTTCCTGAATTCCACGTATTTTGTCGATTCTTGGAGATAGTATATATTAATCTGGCCTTAGTGAATACTCGGATCAACGTTTCTTTATTGTTTACTTTCTTATTTACTGCTTAAAAGTAATCTTTAAAATTAGAATTTGGATTCAGAAGTTCGAGTGTGACATATTTATAGTTAAACATAAGATTTTTTTTAATAATGATCAATGATAAGTTGTGTACGATTATGTAACGAAAGATCAAATGTCTGAACGAATGAATTGTATTAGAGAATTTTTTCCGTTGGTTCCTGATGTCTGTAGACGATACCACACCTAAAATAATATGTATGTATGTTTTTCACTAACGTTATTTGTAGCT
Organism: Megathymus violae; assembly: GCA_003671415.1. Classification (NCBI taxonomy): domain Eukaryota; kingdom Metazoa; phylum Arthropoda; class Insecta; order Lepidoptera; family Hesperiidae; genus Megathymus; species Megathymus violae. The sequence continues at coordinate 3,448,934 of PDGT01000018.1, forward strand.
TAGGTAAATAGTAAGATTTTTTTAAATATAGTTTTAAGACCTTGCAATCTTAAATATTTCTTAATAACAAAACTCAGTTAAGCGAAACACCTACAGTAAGATGAGGTAATAAGAACTCACATAAACCGTTCCACACGAGTCACTGCGTGTAGGGTTGCTTCTTTTCACTTCTTTTATTAAAAAAAAAACTGAAATATTTAATTTATGACTAGGAAAATATGATTGCATGTTGAACTTAACTTTATTTATATTTGTTAGGGATTTAGGTAATTGCTTACATGGTTTATTTTCTTTTAATATAGGTATACTTAACAAATTATATTGCGATTGGTTTATGTTACGTTTGATTCGTCTTTGCAGTTCTAACAAAGTCCAACTCGACAACCTGGAACTTCATGGTCTTTCATATCAACATAGCACCAATTGCCAACGGTATTGGGGTAGAGATAGATAGAGGTCCGATGGTCGACTTTAACTCCAAGAACGAATGGGAGCTGTTTCGTATGGTATTCAATTTCTATTAATAGGTACCTTGGCTCCTTCCTATTCACAGTTACCGGTGTATTGTCGACAAATGCTGCAACGACTGAATAGCAGAAGTATTGTATGTATGTGTCCGTTACGTAAGACTATAAGTATTTCTGTCGTTTGGTGTTGAAACTTAATGACTGTGGGATGAGGAGATGAGGAAAGTTTTAGTACAATCAATAATTTTAATACAATCGTAGCACCTGTATTTACAATAAATATGTTTATCTACTTTAAAAATATACTAGAAAAGTATTTTGTTTTCAATAACTATGCTCCAACATCTGGGACTGCGAATGAAGAGTAATTTTCTAACCGATCGTTACCTAATATTAAATAAATATATTCTGATGAGAGCTCTCCCTTAATTTTAAAGTTAAATTGTTCGGATCCGGGCAGACTGAGTCATTCGCCGAACAAAGTATGATAAAATTACACGACTATGTATGTACTTAAACAGCCGGCAATTTGTATGCGTGGCGCCGCGCGCACCCTTTGACATGTTTCCGTGCAATTTATTCGTGAGCCGCGCACGTGTAGACTTCTTTGTCGTAGTAAACGATCACAAATGCACGAGTTTATTTTATTAATGTCACTCGCCAATATTTGTCTTTACTTCCACGTCCAAGTCCACATAGCAGTTAGTGGCCACTGCACCATTATGGGTAACTGAAACCGATCTCAGGTTGTTCTAACATTAGTTCCTGAAGACTAAGCTACATATGTATGCAATGTAATATGTAGCGCCAGTACTAATAACCTTAATAATACTACAGTACTAATAATACAGTACATACATACATAATACAAACTACAGTAATAATAATACAGTACTAATAACCTTCGTACTAATAACTTTCAACAGTTTTAATAATGATCCTGTCACGGGACATTCAAAGACTTCGTGTCAGTAAAGTTGGTATAGAAGACCTAAAATAGATTTGTTTAATATGATAACAGCCATGTTTTAGCATTCTGAATATATATTCTTTTATATAACATTCAACACACTAAAATGTTTCTATTGCAACTTTTTAAAACAGGATGTAAATAAGACCAGTGCTCAGCGTTATATATAATAATGTAATTATTTCTTATATGATGTAGATGCGTATTACATTTTAGTATTAAAAATGTCTTTATACTATATATTACAAATTTTTTGAAGAACATTATATCAATGTTTAATTTTTATATTAATAACCCAGAAACTTAATAATTAATTCAATATTAATTGTAAAGAATTGTGTATAAAATAAAGATTCAGAATGAATTTTATATTTATTGTTAGATCTGTGTGTATTCTTTGACGTCTGTCAAGCGGTACTTATTGTTCACGGCGCCGGGCGCGGCGTCGAGGAATCGTTTTGTTTGTAAATATTAATCGTATGTTTTATCAGGTTTGTAAATTAATATTACGTTTTGCTTATATTAACACAAAGTTATCATCATCATCATAATAACATAATTATAATGTTACAATTTTATTGATTTTTTCCTTCAGCTAATTACTAAACGTGCTTAATTATAATTAATCTTACTTTTTATGTCTCGAAGACAATTCGCATCTTAAAAGCATTACACGTGTTTGATTTACAAACTTTCCAATTCAAACTTTGCACGTAGGTGTTAAACGATATGAGTATGTGTTTTATTTTTATCATATTTATTTATTTTAAATACACATTAAATTACAGAAAACTAAATAACTATGAAAAGTTTACACTTGTACACTACGTATTCTTAATCAAGAATTTCTTCTAGTACAGTGATATAGTAAGGCAAACTTAAAGAGGCAAATAAAGTGTTTTCTTACTAAATATCTTTATTGTATATTATACGAGTATGTTATAAAATATACTGTTTTATTTCTAAGTCTGAACAATTTTTACATTGGCTATTCATATGAATAATAGGTATTAAAATCGCGCCTTTATATTGTTAACATCGTTATAAATTTGATCGTTTACGTTGATCATCAGTTACTTTACTTTGCGAAACCACTTACTTGTATTGTACCAACCTTGTACCACATCACAATTCCGGACAGTTTTACTCACTTTACTCTTTTTACCGTTTGGATTTGCTTTATAACATCCGACAGTATTTTCCCAGTCTTTACATTTGGATTACAATCTACCTTTTTTCTATCCTATCTATTATATGAAGTTAGTACCTAGTCATCATGGGCTCATTTTAATCTTAACATGATATAGTTATATCTAACTAACTATGGGCTTAACAAACATTACGTTAATTTAGCTCAAGCGGTCAAATTTTTCGTAAGTTAGTGAGTCGACGAATACATATTTGGCGAACTAAAAAAAGGTGCGTATTTTTCGAAAATACAAACACCAAGCACCACAGACCCATTTATACATATTTCCCTTTCAGTGAGCAATTCTAATTAAAGCGAAGTATATAAACAATTTAAACAGAACGTGCCTGATCCTCTAAATATTTTATGTACACCATCTTGATCACCACAGTCTGATCCCACGGTATCGGATGTCAATATATATACACACCTGTACATCGCCAGCTGTTGCCCGTACGAAACCATATACATTCAACTTAAATCAAGTTTATGGGAAACAGATTGTATCGTTCTGTCGGTGAATAGAACAGACATGTTGTAGTTTTTTAGTCATATACACTTGAATAGTGTAGTTATACTGACTTTTGTGTTTTCATCTAATCATATCGTTAATTACACCTTTTTTAACATTTACATTGCAAGTTTACGAATGGGAAACTTTCAAAAGGTACCCGGTGCTGTGGGTTTTGTGGGATTTTTAAAGCAGTAACCCC
>PDGT01000018.1:3452286-3496708 GCA_003671415.1 Megathymus violae
TATAACTGAATTGAAATCAATGCAGAATGATTAAACGGGAAAATTACAATGTTTTAACGTCATTCAAGATATTTCTCTGGTAACATTTTTTTTTAACTAAATGTCATTAGTTCCGAAGAATTACTTCAACGTACTTACAATAAGCTGTCTGTCGAATAAATAATATCTCTCTAGATACAAATATCTCGAATTGCTTTGAAAGTAGCCAGGCTCACCGGAAAATTGGTATATAAGTAAGGAAAATAACTTCACTTCTATACATCTTTTCTTTAAGTTTGTCGTTGCTGCGTTACTAAAAATGTACACGAAACATTACGACAGACTGTTTTGATTTTTAGGAGTGGTGTAAAATTATTGTGAGCAATAGATAATAATACTTTCCTAAAAATTTATATACCTATTTGTTAAAATACAAAAATTATTTTTACAGAGAAACACAATTACGCCTTGTTTCATTATTCCCAGTTAACCAATAGTAAAATTCTATCAGAATAACAGTTTAAAAATGTATGAAATAGAAGTAGTTTAGGATGTTGTTACATTTCAATAATTAGAACAATTACATGGCGGAAAACAATACCGAGTTGTACTATTGGCCTGGGAACTGGGAGCTGTAACATGTATGTATATGCGTCCATCGCAATTTAGCTTGTACCAGGTACCTAAACTGAATAAAACATACATTTACTTAGAAACAATGAATTATGCAATTGAGATCTGAAATTATTACGTTTTTCTTTTCGTTTCTCTTCTTGTATGTCTGTGTTTGTTTAATTGTGTAATTCTCTACTCATTTCCCAATCCCTATGAAGAATTAATGATAAAGATATTTGAAATTACGAACAAAACTAGAAACTGAATGAATGGCCGCTCAGTTATCATGAATGGAGAAGGAGAAGAAGAGTTATCTCATCAAGGTATAAAACGATTGTTAAACTTTTCACTAACAAAACTAACCAGCAACATAATATATCACAATTATTATCATCATCACAATCACATAATAAAATAAGTAGTATCTATGTACCGTAATTGTAAGATAAGTGCTTAATTAAAGTTTATTTTCGCGTACATAAAATAAATAAATAAAAAACTTAAAAAAAAACCATCATTAAGTGGTTGTTCATCTTCATAAGATGAGAAAGCTTGAAGATCTGAAGTTCAAACAACTAATCATTGTGTGTATAATTGAGCATTTTCTGTAGGTATGTAACAATTGGGGAATAATCAAACTATTAAGGATATTAAATTGTCTCCATAACAAAATATGTTCAGTGTGATGAGCATTTTCCGATGGTAGGAATATAGAAACTGAACTTAAATACACTTGCAGTCTTATTGCACTGATTTTTGAGGTTGAGTTTCATGAGTACGAAAGAACAGAAGTGGCGATGAGACTAGAGTTGCCGTGGGAGAAAGTGAAGTCAATACTATAATTGAACTACAGGTATATTATTGCATTCATCCCGCTGTATCTGTAATGCATCTAATTCACTGGGTGTGTGTGTATTTGGATTAGTTTCAAAACTATCAAAAAGTGAAACAAGTGTGTTCAAAATAATTGAACGCTCAAATACAGTGAAAGGAACAATGCTAATATTGGATAACCTTTCGTTAATTTATACACGACATGCCCCAGCGGTGACACCAGGGTGACAAGATCCTTGAACGTTAAGTTGCCGGCTCGACTTCATGGTTAGTATTTTGTATTGTTTGTTTTGACAACGATCATAATTTACAATTTATTGATGATGTCTCATATATATTTTTCGAATGGATTACTAGTAACCATTCTCATTTCGCTCAGGAACTGTACGCGTAGCATTTACAAGTAACAACCGCAAAAGTTATAATTATCAATAATATTATTATCCAGAGACCCACATACAATCGAACATACAATTTCATATAAATCATTTCATGCATTTACGATTTCACTCACATACACACGGATAGAAATTCTTATATACATGAAGATATATAACTATTACCGAAATTTAATTATAATTAAAAATCTACTTCAACGTATATTATACACAAATAATACATATATTCTATAGCTTGCGATAAGTCAAAAGCCTTTACTGTTTAATGTTTAAAATCTAAACTATGGCTTCATTAAATAGACATTAAGATAATGAGACAAATTTTTCCCAAAAATTTGAAGTCTTGGGTTTTATTAAGTCGCGCTAACCTGCACTTGAATTTGTATTCATGTCCAATAGATAGGATATCGCTAGATTTTTTTTATCTTTAGACAGATGAAATTTAGCATTTGGGATGGCTTCGTCTATTATAAAAATAGTGAACAGTAACATTTTTATTTACATATTAATTACTCACATAGATGATGAAATAGACACCACTCACTTTAGGAAATATTTCGACAGCTAATTCATTTAATAAAGTTAAGCAGTCGGAATATATATTTTATATTACCGAAAGATAACATTCGTTATTATAGGCCAAAAACATAAACTTGTTTGCATATAATACGACCAAAAAGACGCTTCATCATTATCACAGACCTTGCTAAAAGAACAAAGACAAGGGCGTAATGATAAATTTTATACGGAAACACACTAAAAGGTTCCTGTAATGAGTTTTATATAGGAAAAAGGTAGATGTTTCGAATAAATTTGCTCACGGGTGAAAATAAATTTTTACTATGTAACGAACAAATTAACACAATTCTTTTCTTCGTGTATTTTGTATTGTCTTTGTGTATTCAGGATAATTTCCGTTTTTCTGAACAAATATTTAGTCTTAGTATAAATTAGAATACAGGAATTAGCTTTTTTATGAACTATGGGTGATACAAACCAAGGATAACGTCAACAATCAAAATGCGTTTATTAACCTATTACACGTCCTTTATTGCGAGATCACAGCTATTTCATTTCACGACAGGCAGAGAATATCCAACCAAAGTATTGAATCCGTGGATAAAAAATCTTGTATCAGAATATACTTACAAAATAGTACCCGTCCGTAAAACAACTATTACTCATTGATAACGTATCTTTCAACTTTATCCGGCTATACCAGTGTGTTATACCCGCCTTTCTTTTTTGTACCATCTTTTGTTATCTTGCATATGCAAATTTAACAAATTCTGGAGCCGTTCAAGGACAACTGCTTTGTTAAAACTAAATTATAATAGAAAATCAAAGATATAGACTAGGTATTTTAATGTTATTATTATTATTATTAATTGATATTTTGATTGATGTGTGTGTAAACGTTTATTTATTTATTTATTCTGCATAATAACTATATATATATATATATATATATATACATATAATTTTAATTTTAACTATATATTTAATTATAACTATATATATATATATTTGTTAATTACTTTTTAAACACTATTTATGGGTACAGGATGAAGTCCTTACATGTTACAAATTATTTTTCTAACAACAAAAATATCATTAACAAAAGCGACATGGTCGCAATGTAACTTAATTATTTAAAAATACTACACCGGTACCTTAACATAATTATACCGTTATTTAATTAGATACAGTCGTAGTTTCTCTGTGACAATTTACCATAGTTCTTTAAAACTGCGCCTTGGATTTTTGTGCGTCTTTTTATTATAATTAGATCGCTTCAAAACTATGTTCACGACGATATTTCAAGTTTAAGTTATATCGAAATTCATCCATATAACAATATTAGTTTAAATACAATAAATACAAGTCGTTTCAATATGTTTTGGACTCTCTTTGTAATACGGGAATGAGGATGGAATTTTTTAATCGATATTAAATTAAAAAAAAGAATACAGGTAGAGTAAATTAAGAACCATTATCCCATCGGATTATCAAATTAATACCAATATAAGTATATTTTTAAATATACCTTCCATATTTTAAAACGGGTTAAAACAAGATCTAAACAGGGAAGACGTAATAGGGTTAAGAGAAATTATATTACGATTTTAATCCGATTTAATAGTATATTTTTTTGTTGTCTCATATGTTCACGTATGATGGTATCATAAGGTGTTTGTCAAAGAGAACATCAAAGTCATATAACAAGTTACCTATTTAGGTTCCCGACTGCCTGCCATGTAAGTATGTCAAGACCATCGAGTGATGTACTCGAACGTTCATATCGGTCGGTACACGTGATACCGATCTTATTACAATATGACGCTCGATACTGAGTATCCGTTACCGGTGTTATATTTATCAAGAAATTTATCTTCTAATATTTTGGTAAACAGATATTTTAAGCTAAATCCTTCAAATCTAGTTGTGTATGTACATATATATTTGTAATTGGTATCTGACAAATAATTTAAAAAATCATTGGATTAAGAGAAAGGTAGTAATGTTTTATTATACTTTAAAGTACATTCTGCATAAAACCTTTCACGAATCCATAGCTCAGTTGGTAGCGACCCTGCTTGTCGAGCTAAACTTCCCGGGTTCGATTCCGGCCGGGGCAGACATTTATGTGACAGATAAATGTTTGTTCTCGGGTCATTGGTGTTTGTGATGTAATATTTGTGTATGTCCATGCCACCCGCAACACAGGGAATCCTATTGCGGGGCTGTGAGTGTGTAAACGTTTATATGATATTTAATCTGCATAATAACTGAGAAGTATAAACTACATCACATTCACAAGCAATCGATACCAACCTGGAAGATGTGAAGCAGGTGGAGAAATGTATAATGTGTAATATATGTGGATAACGTTGTAATTTGAAACATATACATATGTTTACCGAACTAACATCCGAGGCAGTCTATCATATATAGTGTTCGTATATCTTCATATTTCGGGTCGGTGTCTACTGTCTAGAGAAATAGACGCTAAATGGCTCCTGGCAATTTTAATTTTACTTCGTGCTTTGGCAATTTGTATCTGCTGTTCTACGACGACTTTTAAAATGTGTACGAAGTAGTTTCATCAATGAAGCGCCTCAAGTTCTGTTCTAATCTATCTAAATCGACAATGTAGGCAATTGTATTTTTACAAAATTAGCTGGGCAGAAAGAACCTCTTGCTGCTAATAATATAGTTATCACTCGACGTCGGCAAAGGCATTCTTGAATAACTGCAAACGCGGCTTAACTGCTGGCATTTCACTCCCGGAATTAACCAACCGATCGCGCGTGAACCTGGGTCTGCCTTACGACCAGCATGCATTTCTTTAACTGTATCTACCTCGATCAACGCAATATATAATTTCATTGAAAACATATTAAGTACATTTTCGGATACCGAATACGGGCAAAATACACATATCAAAGTAGGTTTGTGCAATGAAAGTATTATTGAGATTACGAAACTTTCTTTGCCTACAGGGAAATATTAATGCCGTAACATACACGAATACAACGCGTGTGATTATTCTATCATTCCTGTTTGCTAAGTGTGTAGTGTAACACAAGTTTATTGTTCAATTCGCATAAACCCAAGTATGTACGGTGAGCGTACACAGCACTACTATCGCATTTTGACACCGTCGGGTGTCAGACACGGGGGCTGAATTGGCCCGACCACAGCACGCTGCAATTGGTCTCCGCAGCATATTCTGATAATTGCGTTCTGTCCTTAATTTAGGCATTTAGTTATAGTATCTTTAGATTATGGAGTTTCAAAGGATTAAATAAGATTTTGTTCGATATATTTCATTGAACTTGACATCTAATATATTTCTAATTTTCTCATCAGTCTTTTTCTGAACATGGAGAGTGTTGGTTCGATCTTTCAATATTATTTTAATTGAATTCCGTTTTTTTAATTATAGGCAAGATATGGTATAATAAGAAAACACTTAAGAATCAAACCTTGAAGTTATGATTTTATTAATTAACAAATATTTACATGTTTTTCTATCAAATTAAAAATCACAAATCACCTTGACATAATCAGTGTGGAAATATATTTATATTTAATACTGAATTATAAATTATTTAACTTTATAATTCACTATACAACATATAATTTATTAAGCATTTTTTAACTTGTGGTTATTATTGAAATTTATGCCGCACGCTAGTATTGTCATTCCGTTACGTACATATGACTATATCTGACGACCAAGTTGTATCGAATCGCAAAATATGCCTGCGATCATTCAAAGAACCATCACTTTACAATACGAATGGCGAATGCTACGTACCGTGTTACATTTGGCGTGTACATTCAGGGAAAAGAGCAAGCACAAAACCCTTGCAATTGATTACAATTCCCACATCCAAGACGGCCAAGGAGATATGAGTGCCAAGGAACAATGGTTTGGCTTTATCTACCTTTCATATCGCGCGAACATTTCCACTCACAATAGTATTGCTTGTTCACTTCCGCCCGAACCAAATCTGCTGTTGTTGGGTTCAAAAAGCACGCGCAGTATATATGGAGCCATGTCATATTTTTATATCATATATTTTATATATCGATAAGATATTATCCTTACCTATCTAACCTTCTATTACTCTCAGCGTTTCGAGTTACATCATGAGAGTATCTTTGTATGTATATAAAGTTACTCGAGGAAAGTGATATTTACTTATAATGTTTTAGGCTGTACCTACAAATGTTTACTAGTATGTGTACTAGTATTATTATTGATTTGGCTTCGTGTTCAATTAGTGCAAATAATTGTCTAAAAGATTTTATTCAATTTGTTAATAATTGGTACAAAACGAAACGCTGCATCTTTCCTTTCAGAACTTAGTTACGCGTTTACTTACATATGTAAGTATGCAATAGATATCAATGCGGTTTTTAACATAATTTCTTCCGAAAGCATAGTATCTGTATGAATTTCCATCGATTGTTTAAATGCTTCATGTTACTTTCAACTAAATACACGAATAACGGCTAGTACATCGTGCAAATACAAATAACTAAAGGAAGAGAAAATAAACACATTCAGTAACCTGAATATTTATTCATATTATTCAGTAACCTAATATTCGAGAAAATGGGAATAATATCATCTTATTTTATCGGGCGTATCAAATAGTAGAATTTCTGCAGCATTAGCGACGTGAAACTAGGAAGAGCGAATAATGCGACAATTGGCGAGGCCTCCGAGTACGTGCGTCATGATCATCGAAAGAGGCAGAAAGAGAGGAAGACATTTAATCAAGTTTTTGCAACTGGTTGTTAATGAGCTTTTACAATTCTAGTTTTATCTTCGAGTGTGAGAAATAGTCGCTGAGTTAATTGAATGGGTGCGTTCGTTAAGTAAATTCTAAGTAATCTTACTGTACCTATTTATATCTGACGTGGCAAAGCGCTTTTAATTCAATGTTTGTATTAACTTTATTCAAATATAATTCATATGTCTAGGTACATCTTTCGTCATCAAGAACCCAATAACTATTGTGGATCATAAACTCTTTGCTATATACGTCTTTAAGAATGCAGAGGCCAAAGCCATCTACATTGTCGTTGTTGGATAGATTACATAAATCTGCTTAAAGCTTATCTGCTACTTACTAGACTACATACTAAGGTACTCAGTTACGAATGCACTATGCCACTGCAACCAGAAAAACCTCTAATTGCAACCCCTTTCGAAGCGTTTCCGTAGTACTAGGGACATATTCTCATTAAAAGTGAGTTGAAGAATGGAATCGAATCTGATCGAAGACAGTGCTTGATCGATATAAGCTTAGTATTACATGCTATCAATTCGTAATACATCGTATTTTTACGTTATATAAAAACGAATTATCCCATAAACACATTTGGGAACACTTCGCTTCTTACTACTTGACAGTATAAAAAACTAAGGCTGCTTTCCAAAGACGCAGTTCTCTCAGACTCCCCAATTATTAATATTAATTAAACCAGAGATAACTTAAGGAAACCACTAGTGTTCTTTAACAGCTATTAGATTATAAAGAAATATAAGAAAATTAAGAGTTTTATTAGTATAATTAAATAGTAAATTCAATAAAAGCATTGCGTTCTACAGCTAGGTATGTCTAAAAAATAATTTCTACATTTATTTTGTAATTTAAAAACATTGAAACAAACTGCAGCACAATAGTGTGCAGTATGACACTGTAAAGAAAAATTTAGGATTGGTAAAATCATTGTAAAATGTGACTACTTTTTACAAAAGTACTCAAGAAGAAATTAAAAAGCATACAAAATCTTTTAATAACATGTTTGTGAGACAAAATCCTGAAAACTTTCCTTCCCCATTAACTAACTTAAAAAAGAAATAATTAATTATTTGCAATGAACTGTAGAGAGATTTTGGAACGACATAAGTTAAAACCTGACTTATACAGTTGTCAACAAGTGCTCACCAGGAGCACAATTCAATTGATAATTCAATCAATCAAATAAATGGTTAACAATTTACGTAACTTTAGATAATTTATACCTTATGTAGCCTATGTCTGTTCGGAATAGTGTACCTTTGAAATGGTGAATATTTTTTTCAAATAGGTGCCGTGATTCCGGAGATTACCCTATGTGTATACACAAACTCACAAAATTCGCCCTCTCACTTTATAATATTAGGATAGACTATTCAATATGATATATTCTGAATATAATAAAATATTTAAATTAAAATATAAAGAGAATTTTATTACAATAATGTATTGATTGGGCCACCGCAAGTACCTTCCAAAGCAGAAGTATGTAGGTTGCATAAATTATGTAATAGAAAACAAATCAACCAGACCCTGTCTTTCCTTGTAAAAGTAAAGAAATACACTAAAATTATTAAATTGTTTTGAGTTCAAGCAAAAATGTGTATTAAGGAAAAAATTCTAAAATAAAATTATTTAAATTAAAACTTCCTGGAATGTCATTGGTAATTAGACCGATAACAATAAATTTGGCGAACTCAAATGAATCTAATGAAATTTAGCAAAAATCATTCCTGTTTTTAAATCCAGTTATAAATCAAATCGTAATAATTACAGACCATTTTCTTTTCTATCAACACTCGGTAAAGTTTTCGATAAAAATTTACTAAATCACATGCCTAAACATTTCAAAACAAAAAACATACTTCATTGTACTGTTTGCTGATGACACATTTTTAATATTTAAGAAGAAAATACATTAATTAAATTTTGACACTGTACACTGTATTTTGCCCCATGCATCATATTGATTTAACAGAAATAATTTAGTTTTAAATATTACAAATCGAAGTATTAATCGGGCAAAATCCTTATATTGAATATTAATAAAATTACAGATACACTGTTTATTTATCTAATATTCATAGTCTTATGGCTTTTTAGGCGTATGGCTTATTATTAGTATCAGAATATGGGGTAAATCAGCTGACATTCAATTAATATTTGTATTGCAGAAAAGAGTGACTAGAGCTATGTATATTTATATGTCTTTACGGGAACAATATAAAATATATATGTGTAGTCACCGTAACCTCCGATACATTGATAGTTATTTAATAATTACGACAAAATTTAAATATATACGGACAGAAAACTGATACTGTCTTCAAACAAAAAATAGGAATAATTTGGTTACCTCTTCATATCAACTTCATATTACACGTAATTTACGCATTGGAAACAAATAGTAGGAGATGCAAATGTGCAAACCTAAATAATTTAAAATTTGAGTTTGTCCACAGGCTTATTATATCTCGTGTTAGTTTACAATCTGCATAATAATCGATTCGGTTGCTACATCTTACGAGTAAAACCAAATATACGGTTATAAAATTTCAAATTATTTGTTACCGAACTAACAGTTTGTTTTTTAATATCAAAAATATCTAAAATCAGTATAATTATATTCAAATATGTTATAACATATTAACGTTTTATAAATTTATTATTAACCTTGTTGATAAATATAGAAAAGTTGTTGACATTCAGAATAAGAAATAATCACCTCCTCGCAGCATTCCTTTAGGATAATTTTTTTATCGCTATTTTTCCACGGACATACTGGTTTATGTCAAGATTTAGAATCAACAGTATATTATCATGAGTTATCAGCATTTTGCAATCCCGCTGAGGGCGAGGACTGGGCATAAGAGACAGTTTATCAAGAACGTGTATTAAATCGATCCGTTTAGCTATGCCTGATAAAATATGCCTCGTAAGAGCAAGTAATATTATTTTCGAATTCCAAGTATTCCTTGTTCTACAATAGGGTTGTGCAAAATGAATAAAATAAATATGAAAAAATAAATTTAAATCGAATACATAGTTAAAAATATTTTGATAATAATAGAGGCATGGAATGCATATTATGATGCTTTTTTTATGTTTACCATTAAAAAATCATAATTTTGTAAATGAATTTTTTAAAGATTATTATTTATATGGTAACTTTTTTACAGTATCCCGACATAATACATATTAAACCATACATATACATAAAAAAACTAATTCGTGATACAGAAAAATAAATTGGCTCCACAATTTTTACGATACAAACGTTCAGAGACTCGTTGTAAATGAAAGTGAAAATTAATTAAGAAAAAAATAAAGAAACGTCTCTAAAAGTACTGTAGAAGTTACCTATCTCACTTCAATGTCATTTCTGACCGAAAATATTGTTAAAAATCAAAAAATAAAATAAAAAAAATAAAAATAAAATATTAATAAAAAATTCACAACGTTTACTAGGTCAACGCCGACTAATAATCGTACTGTTACAGTAATAGCAACCACCGAATAAAAAATGTCAAATTTTGTACTGACCGTTACGGCGTTTGAATTACTGTTAATAAAGCAAATACTTTCACTCACACTTCCACAATATACGGTATTGCAAATTAATTTTATATCAAAAACGCGGAATTACAAAAAAATTGCGTGACATTGGCTCCATTCATGCAGCATACATAGTTTGTTTTACTATTCACTACGAAGTAAACCTATTAACAAAAAGAAAGTGAGTAGGTAATGTTCATATTAATTTATGAGATGAGATATGATGTACAATGAGCGACTATTCGTGTCTGACTTATTATGTTATTGTTATTCACAAATGTAATCGTGAAATTAAGAAAAATGTCATTTTAAAATTTTGGTTCCTGAGGCATTAATTTCATTATAATAATCAATTTATTTGGATTTCTGTTTACCTTTACATCTGGCAATGTACAAGTCATCTACAGCGTTTATAAAATTCGTACTAGTTGAGATTAAAATGTTGATGCAAGGAAAAAATTTACATCTTTGGAAAATTACGATATTACAGCACTGATGTTAAATTATACTGCACCTATATATTTATTAAGACAACGTCCTAAAATTTTTATGACATTAAACATTACTAATTTTAAATTACATTAAATATCGATATAAGGTTGTAAAATGATTTTTTGCAACTTACAATATTGGGAGCCTCATGGACGTCGCGTGGAACCATTTTCAAAGGAGAATCTTGTCTTACTCCAGTTGGAGGTGACTTGGAGATGTACCGATTTGATAGTCTGCGAGCAAAGTTACTTTTAAAATCCTCACATCTCATTATTGACTCCACTGGCCGACTAAATTCCTCCTCTAAGCAGTCTCTGGACTGCGCAAGCATGGTTTGAATTTAAAAATCGGCGCCGCGTCAAAACAAACTGTATTGACGGATGAATGGAGCGAAAAATGGCGAGCACTTATTACATACAACGCGACCGTTAACATTTGAGTTGATCATTGTACTGAATGAATGAGCGGGCCGCGGGTTCGTTTGTCACACCTGCTGCACACAAGACATGCTCAGGTAAATTGTAACACACGCAAATTTTCTATAACTAGAGTATGTTTTGTATGTCTGATATTTTAATTGTCAACAACATGTTGGATATATATTTAGTTGCTTGGGTTTGTAATAGACAATAACATGAACAAAATGCAAGCAAATACATTAAACCGCCATCTATCGACATACCAGTAGTACTAAAATATTCGACTGCTCAGGACCAACCAAAGCATGGTGCGGTTTGCTATAGTGACAATACATCATGTTTTGAGCCGACTTAATCACACTGATACAAGAGGGCGTTGTTAAAAGTTTTTAGGATCATGCGAAATCACTAACATTGACTTCACACGCCATGACTACGGCGAATAAAACTTTATCCTCAAATAAATAATCAACACTCTACCTCTGCATCAATATTATTTTTATGCTATATCAACCTTTGAATACTTCCTTCAAATTGCAAGTAACTTATTTAGCTTGAGAAAGTTATGAGTAATTAATTTATTCATTTTATTATAGATACCGTAATTTTTCCGATCAGTTATATAAAGGTCAATAAAAAGAGTTTAGCATGTTAAAATTATATTTTATTTACATTGAGATGAACTCTTGAAGATTTCACAACTCTAAGTAATTATTACATCCAGATGCCGACCGAGGGAAGGGTCGTAAGGGTCATGACCCCACCACCCCTCCAAGTCGTACACGTCAAATTGACAAACCTTCCAAAAATAAACAATTCACAAAATTTCTCATAGCTTGTTTGAATAATACTTGTCTTACAACTTGAAGTCAAACCCGGCCCTAAAAAAAGGGTCTTGGCAGGACAGATAAGCGGACGGGTAACAGTGATGATGGCTGTGTGTGTTCCTTAGTGCTTGACCGTTAGTTGAATAACAAATTTAACTTGAGAAAACTATAATAATCAAAGTAATGTAGCAACACTATTATAATTTTAGGACACATATTTTAAAGAAAGTTAATTGCACTTGGCGGAACACAGAGATCCTTTAGTAAAAATAATAATATGATGTCATAACTTGTATTTGACATTTTGGTGCGTCAGCGGTGTCATTGAGCCATCATGGAATAGTTATCGAATTTGATTACGAGTGTTAGGTGCATAAACATATACTTTTTCGCCATGATCAAAAAATTATAAGACGATATGGAAGAACAAAGGACATATTATAGTAAGTTTTTACAGTTTTATTGAATTACGTATTTTCAACAAAATCCCAACAAATACTCCAGTCCTAAATATTATTCGCAGTTTTGGTTTTATTTAATTTTAATATTATTTTAGCAACACCCATAAGATTAAAATATTCGTTACCCTTAGATGATACGCTGATAGTTCCACCACCACTACTTCTGACCACTAAAGCTATTAAATACGCCAAGAAATTTTTCTACTAATATAACTGAAGATAAGAAAAAGGTAAACTTCCAAACCTGTGTAATATTTCAATCGCAATCTATAAACCTGCTATTTAGTAGAAAGTAGCAAGTAAATAGGAAGCAAGCATGCAGGCTGATGCATGATCACTGCAACCCATCTTAAACATATTTCCGTAACTTTAAACTTCCATATTCCCATGATGCGTGAATAGATAAGCAATTAGATGTGGAAGAGGTTCTGCCCATCCTTAAGTTCAAACTATTTATCTTATCACTGGTTTATAGTGCAGTAAGTAGTAGTATCCTGAGGGTAAATTCTCTGATGATGGTAACCATCTTACCTGTTCTACTGTTCTACACTTCTACTGTTCTACAATAAAAAATCAACCAAAATATATTTCTGAGTTGTTTCAATCGTAAAATGGGAAGTGCAGTTAAGTAAAGGGTGATTGTTTTCTTTGCCAGAAAATAATGTTGAAGTTCCCAGTTATCCTTGATCACTTTTAGGCGTTCTGCTCGTCAGCAAATCGAGAGCATAAAAAATACACCAATGAACGTATTTTCAGATTTTTTTTTTCATTTTTTTTTAGAATCAATCAAGATGCCAGTGTCATCGGATAATATGTCGCTCAAGACAGTATGCAGCCAATTTGATCTGGTGGAAATAGTGTTTGTGTGCGTAGCTTTCACGTTTCTGCTCATCGTGCTCACTCAGGCCAGCCGTATCGTTTCTTCAAGCTTCATAGATATAAACCCATAGCTTTGCTAGGAAACGTTGATTTTCCTGAGGTCTTTGTTGGCAGCTTACATACAGTACCGTTCAGTACTGTTGTACTGTATATAACGGGGACATAATATGTGAATTGGAAAATGTGAGAATAAGTTTAATATCACAAAGAATGTACCAACGTAAGGAATGTTATATACGAGTATGATATGCTAACGTTGCTTTTAAATTGAAGTGTGTAAGAATTTATCCTGAGGATGTTTCTTCAACTTTAATGATTAAATTATTCAATTACAGCGCGTTTCCCTTATTTGTTACATTTGCTTAATTACAACTCTTCCCAGTGCTAATAAGTTTTGTAATTTTCCTGGAAGCCTTATTATTATTATTATTAACTTTAGAGTATAAAATATGAATATATACAATACAGTATACATATATGCAATGTATATAATATGAAAACACGGTACGAAAACTTAATTACTTCCTCTATCTATTTATACATATACTTAATAAAATTCTAACTGATCGCTTTCTGTAGAATTTTTTTAATGAGCGATATATAAGAAAAAGTATTATTTGGGGCCTTTATTAATGCAATAGGCTACAAAACAATAGTTGTTAAATTTTTTGTCTGTTTATCTGTGCGTTTGTTCGCGCTTAACCGATTACGTTCTGGTTTTCACTTATGTATAGCAATCGTCATGTAAGCATCATTTAATACTTAAAGTTCGTTTTATTGCAATCCGTTTATAAATAAAAAAGTTATAAATCAATTTAAAATAATGTAGGTACTATTTCTTAGCGTGAGGCGTAGTTTTTCCGCAGCGAAGCATCGACAGTTTGCTGATAATGGAATAAGATTTAAAAAACGGTTTACATAAACGTAAGAAAGAACTTTGTGTTGCGCCAAGTGTCACCTACATCTCCTCACAGACTCATCAGCAGTTGCAACAACGTTTGCCTAAGTTTATCAGATATTGAAGAATAGTCGCGCAACATTTACGTACATACGTCAGTCGGGTAGTTACGCCACCCACCCACCACGACATTAATTTTGTAAAGTTCACCGTATTGCATTACGATAATTACGAACTTTTCTATCGCTTCTCGCTTGCTTCTTTATATATTAAAATTATACATATACTCGTGAGACTGCTGTGCATTTGAATGTATGACAATCGTTTATTTAATTTTTTAAACCTATTGCTAAAGCTTGTAGTAGCAGTTAAACATAAATTATTAGGGCAATTTAATTAAAGACTGAATACAAAATTATATAGTTATGACTGTAAGATTATCTCTCCATAACTATTAAGTAAGTATGTATGTATTAGACAGAACACTACAGGTTTAATAACTTTGTCTTTCTATATTGATTAGGGATTCTATTTTGAGAATCTGGCTGCATAATTTTTCTCTAAAAGATTCCTAAAATATGAATAGGTACCAACCATTGTTACGATCATCTATCCATCCATCCATCCATCCATCCATCAGCCTTTGGTGGTCCACTGCTGGACATAGGCCTCCCCTAACTTGCGCCACGCTGATCGGTCCTGAGCCCTCTGAATCCAGCGGATGCCCGCTGTCTATTTTTACGATATCTCACAACAAACAAAGCATTTTGAATTTTGATCATTTTGGACATCGAGCAGTTGTTAATATTCTTCTGAAGTCGTATAAAGTGTGCCTTTCTTAATTTAACTCCATAACAGAGTTAGACATTTTAAGTTGAGCAACCACAGAAATGACCTAGCTTTTTAATGTTTTTAAATAAAGTATACATCATTATCTCATATATACTGCTATACCGTATTTGCTGTCATTAAAATAAATTCCATTATTTATCCCGAATACACAAGCTTTATTATTAGACACACATTGGACCGTATTTTTAAAAATAAATAATAACTGTCATTACTTCACCAATTTTCATGCGAGATTTTTCTCTAATTGTACTTCAATTAGGAATCTCTTACACTGAATATAATAAGGTTATATAAATATATGCCTTATTGGGAATAATATTTAGGGAAAGTTTATATGAATCGAAAAGGATTTTCCCCATGGAATAGGGGACAAACATAATAAGCAAGTTATGTTAAGGGGTTAGTTAATCATGTTTTGAGTTCTTTCCGTGTTTCTCATTAATATCACTGAGAAAAGTATAAAAAAAGTGAAAATATTAACAAATAAAACATTAGGAGCACTGTAAATAAAAATAGAAGAGTTATAGGATATGTTAAATTGGAATAAAAACTCTGCATGGTGGTACTCTAGTCTGTTGAAGGACGCATTGGTGCAGTATTATGCTGAAAGTAATGCAGAAACCATAACTCCATAGATTTGAAGCTACACCGTTTCTCACACACACATATATTGAGTAGCGAGTTGAGAAATGAATATTTAACCTGTACTTTATTAGGAAGTGTTTAAAATAATCAATTTTTAAACCTTAACTAATATTTATTACGATTTCATCATTTCAAGTAAGTAATATTAAGAGTTCCAAATTATACTTAGCCATCACTTTAAAGTATGTTTGAAGTGCCTAAGTTTTAAAGTACATTACGTAGCGTTTATGCAGTTACAGTTTTATTTCAACGACCACTCACGGGTTTATCTAGATCACAATTTCGTCATTGTTACGAAACCATTATTAAAAAGTTCTCAACCGGTGCATGTTTCCCAATTTACAAATTGTGCTATTATATAACACATAACACTAACATTTATCTACGTGCATTGTGGCAGCGTGTAGTCAGTTGTGCTACTATTTTGACTCTATGACGAAGCTTACTAGAAACGAGTCTATGATGAAGTTTACCAGCAATAAACAACTTTTGTCGATTTCTGGAGCTCTATTACTGTAACTGTACTTTAATTATTATTATTGCCTTCAGATATAAATGTTAAAGTATTCAATGTCGAGATAAAGCTGTATTTTAATTCAATATTGAATTATACAAATTATTGGCGTCGAATTGAAATCATATCATTTTGATGACAAATTAATATAGCGATTGAAATTAACTAACAGGCCATTGATCTTTCTGGTTCAACACGAAATGTACAAAAACAAAGGTCAGAATTAATTAATAAAACGACAGCACCATAATCAGATCGAAATAACCATAATATAGAAGTTACATGCGAGTATTTGCCGCATATTTCAAAGTAAGGCGGTATTTCAAATCGTTGGTTGGTTACAATGTGTTCATGCATGGGTGTAATATCCAATATTGTAAACTAATTCAAAGAGTGTTAAATAAGTAGTTATTTCAAAAGTATTTCTATTTTTATCATATTTTTTTTTAACTGCGCAAATTATTTCATATTTACTACGATTAATGATTTATTTTACCAAAGGATTCTATTGAATAATACATATATGTTGGATAGTTTGTTATATACGACATAAGATAAGGATTGTTATGTGTAATAATTGTAATATTCTTAAACATAGTACAGAAATATCCATTACATCCATCGAAGCGGGCTGATATCAGCTATTATAATAATCTATCTTCTAGCCGATTTAGAAACCCTGTCAAAATGTTATCGACATCGGTAAATAAACAATCTCCGTTTAAAAATGACAATGCGAATGATTGCAACGATGCCCTTTTCATGTAGCAACCTTGGCCTGTTCAGAGAATGCCTTTCAATCGTATCTCGTGTCGTTGACTCATGGGAAAGATTACGAGTTGTGCCGTCACTGTATGTGATTGCCACCGTACGTTCGATCCGCCTTACCTTTTTTTATTTTTACATAAAATAAGTTAATGCTTGACAACAATCCCACCTGATGGTAAATGGTGATGAAGTCTAAGATGGTGAACGCACTAACATATAAATAGCCTATTCACTCTCCGCTTGAAGACTCCCACATCGTTTCTGGACTCGTCCGACTGTTTCGAATCTTGTATACTTATTACATACCTAACTTGTTCCTGGAAGTGCCGAAATGGCTTTGACCTTCACCTTAATGTGGGAAGATCACTTTTACGTACATTTAGATATTTCTGGAAACAGCCAGAACAAATAATTTATGCTAATGTTGTAATTAATTTTTAAAACAAAGTATTCGATGAAACTTTTTTAAATCTACAGCATAATAAATATGAAATAGCTAGATATTGATTTATCCCTCATCAGGTGCAATTACAAACTAAACAAATGCCATACTTCACACGCAATAATCATTGCAATTACCCTTATAATCAGGTAACTAACAGTTTTTTTCTACTGGTTCAGTGTTTGCAATGCGCTACCATCTTTGTGACGATTTATTTATCTAACTACTTATGTCTTCGAACAAATGTTTAAAAAGTTTAAATTACTATTTGTGTCTTTTAAAAAAACAACCTAAAATTAAAATGGAAGTTCCAGTCTACCAGTAACTTACCCCCGCTTATGTTTTGCTTATAGCAAACGGGCAGACGGGCCATCTAAAGATGTATAGAAACCACCGTCATCCACCTCTGAAACAGCAAAGACATTGTCACGACGGTGCTTACCAGGGAGGGAGAGGAGAACCAGTTTTATAACAGAGCACGTGAAAAATGTTTTACGATTGATTCTAAAAGGAATAGAAGATAAAGTAGTGTAGTAATCCCTAGTTGCGCAAGTAAACGATACTAATATTAGGAGAATACTTTTACGAGCAGGGATCCCTTGCAGTTCGGGACCAGAATACGAGCTACGGTATCCCCTGCCTGTCATAAGAGGCGACTCTGAGGGGACTTCTGGGGTGGCGGGTGGTAAGAGTGGGAGCTCGAATCGTTGGGCTAGCGACCCCGGGAAAGAAGGACGACAGTATGTGTCGCCGCGTACCGTGTCTGAATTCGGATGATAAGCGACGGGACAGTTTGTCTCTTGTGGGTGAAGCCCGACAGGAGCATCGCGCTGAGAGGTCTCCGGTTGCGTTCCGTCGCAGATCCCGTAGTCCTCTATGCAGCGCCGAGAGAGGCCACCGGGGGAGTTTTAGTGCGGTAAAAATCCCACATAACCCCGCGTCGTACCCACGACACAGGGTACCTTATCAAGGTTTTCCCACGAGAAAAAAAACGGGGTACCTTGCAATTCCGTGTCAGTATTAACCAGGTTGTATCACACGCCTGGGAGATCGGATTGGGTATAAGAATTGATGGTGTCGATTAGAATTTTATTCACTTTTTACTGAACTTTCCAATCTTTTTATGCATATATTAAGACACAGAAACGATACTTATAGATTGTTAAAAGTTTCCTTCCCAGAAGTTTTCTTTCTATAATTATTTTAATTACAGAAAGGTTTTGGATCTTCAGTATATGTATAAAGTTGCTGCGTCTATGTTTATTACCAGTCAGTGGATGGCCAAACCAGAAGCAAAACTATCAGAAATCTCTGTTCAACATCCATATCATATACATAGTAATCCAGTTACCTACTTATTGTGGTTGGAGAAATTATATATTTGCATGATATTATTGGAAAAGTAAATTTTTTGCTCGCTGGAGATGTATATTATATACATATCTACATTCCTGACGATACAATCGATGGCAACTAGCACTTCATTTTATATTATTTTTATACATTACAAAATAAGAGATATTTTTATTCAATTGCTTGGGTTAAAACCGTTGTATGTATGGTGTGAGAATTTATAAAAGGTATATATGTTATAAGCGGTATAACAGTCGACTGACGGTGTAAAGGTATAAACATCTACAAATCACTGCACTGTGTCACAGGACCAGCACGGCATCTGCTGATTATGTCGTGAAATACGTTTCTAAGTGAAATAAGTATTATAGTTGAGTAGAATGTTCAGAGCTCTATTTTTTCAATATTTCTCGGCTAACGACGTCCTTTTCTGCGTAAAAACACGACCATAGCGAAAACACGAAAGTCATGAAATAAACCGGAGTTTACCAAAAAGTAATTAATAGAGTAGAAGCATCGTAGATACTCTATTGTCATTGGCTACATTTTACTGTTAAATACCAATATGATATAATATTTATTTTTAGGTGAGAGTGACTTTGCCTTATCTGAAAACATACTCGACTATATTTAGAAAATTTCTCTTGGTATTCCATCTAATTCATTTCAAATACAAAGGACAGTCGTTCAAAAAGGTAAGAATGAAGTACAAATCTAAGAGTACTATTGTATTTCTAAGTGGTTGTTGTCACAAGCATTATTTGCTTGGAAAGCATTTAAGCACCTTTAGAAAATGCGATTGAAAGATATATGATACGTGTAAAATTTAAAACATTTTTCATTCCGTAGGTCTCTTCAAATGTGGATAAAATCTCACTTCACAATTTTAATGATCGGATCAGCCCTGTCAGGTCCAATGATTTTTAACCTGTCGCCAATGTACGTAAATATTAAAAATGGGACATTTACCACCAACAGGCTTGATCTCACAAATCTATCCCTTGAGTTATCAATAAAACTTTAACTATCCCTCTTATGATCAAAGTGAAAATCATTTTCACTACTCTTATTCATTTTTAGGTATTCTTCCTATGTACCCTTTCAGAAATTTCGATTGATCTTTTATTGATTTTAATGATATTTCAAATAATTGGACACCTTGAAATACTTGGAATAAACATAAGATCTGTGCCATAACCAAAAACTGTGCATTTGATGAAAAAAAAATTCCGATAAGGGTATTAATTAATGTATGTGAGATTGACATATTTGACGAAAATAAAATTTTGGAAATAAAACGGTTACTACATAAACTTAATTGATCTTCACAATTTGATAATCAGATATCAACAAATTATACTTGACATTTTTCGATTAATTTTACGTCGTAATATAGAAATAAATCCATTTTTCATGTTATTTTCAGTATACCCATTTCTTTGGTCACATGTTGGGATTTAACTACTTGATCCGTCTAGTTAGCCGTTGCCTGTTACTGTTGGAGTGTTGCCGCGGGGTTTGTAAATTATCAAATTACAAGTTTGCAGTTTCAATGATTTACATAAACGAACAAACAGTTATTTTGTAAGTAGAAATTAGGCTTAATCATAATTAAATTTAATTTCTTGTACAGGATCCAGACGTAATTGTCCGTTTTGGACATCTTACAATAGGGGTTTTCATGCAACTAATTCAAATTTCTATTATATTCGAAATAATGGGATTTGAGGTAAGCATTGTTAGTATTATACCAAAATACCTTAACAAAAAAAAAATCAAACCTAATTCAGGTATTTCATTATATATTACAATATTGGTTAAGTCATAGTCTTGTCCACGCGAACTCGGGTTCGAGAAGAGGAAATAATTCAGGATAGTTGGAAAACGATTCCGGGTTATAAGGGTTTCCCGCCTACTAAAGTTCCTTTGGCATGCGTGTATATTATGAAGATCTTGGATCTAATTCGTACACACTTAATTTCATGTTGACCATGCAAATGTCTTTAATTTCCATTTCAGAGCGAAAACCTTATAAACTGCGTATGTATACCATGGCAGTGCATCAACAGAGTTAACCAACAGATTGTTTGTATCACGCTCCTCAGAATACAGACCTCCATTCATGTCGCAGTATTTGGACTGGCTGATGTCGGAGTTAAGACTATGGCTAATGTAATTTTTTTACGATTTTAATATTAACATTACACATGTGGACATAGATAATTTAAATTAATAACGATGTATTTGAACACTGGAAATTTGCGATTGGACGTAGTTCCTATGCTCAGAGCTGCTTTTGTCATTAATAATGTTATCCCGGCCTACCGAACTCGTATAATAAACCAACATTATAATTGGGACTTAAAGTGCGGTAATCATACGCGGGACCGTCGGGGTGAGATGTGTTCCCAAATCACTAACTGCGGTCGGAATGAGCGTTGAGGGCAATTTCACACGTCCTCCTGAATATAAATAGTTATCTATATCTATACTACTATATAAATCTGTTGAGCTTCTCTGTATGTCTCGAGATAACTCAAAAATTGCTTGACTGATCATAATCAAAATTGGTATGTAGTGAAAACACGTTATTGTGCAAATGATAGGCTATATATAATATCAATAAATGATGTTTCATCAAGGCCAAAATTATGAATTTTAATAATCATGTATATGTATATAATTAATAGTCCAACTCGAACGAAGTCCAACGGGGTCATTCAGTTATATTCACAAACTCATTCTGACTCATAAACTAATACGTAGATTCTACTTTAAATTGGATACTTGGTTAATTATCGTTAATTAAAAAAATCTTATGTGCAACTCCTAGTTCCTGGTATTGGTGATAAATTCATTGAAGTAGTTAGTCAGTACGAAGTGGATTTAGTTAACTGACTGTACTCTCGTCGCATCGCTTGAAATATTTGAATTCAATGTCAAATGTTTATGATAATAATTACTTTGTATTATGTAACTTAATACATATTTTTCCATTATTCATTGTTACAGATCCTGAAAACAAATGAAAACAATCATTGTTTGTCTTAATTTTCTAGAAAACTTAATCAACGAGTTGAGTATTTAAATGTTTATGAATTGTATTGAAAAGTATTGAAAAAATCATGTTTGTTTTACATATTTATTTTCATGACACTAGAATTTTTGACACGTTGAGAGCTCACCCATTGTGTCAACCTTAAATCATGGACCGAGTTAAGTAACTTCGGACGCGATCGATAATTGAGTGACCGATGGGTGACCGCTCATGGTACAGTTTCGTGAACGCTTCCGTGTTTACGAGGCTACGTTATGTTAAACTGTTGGCCCCAGTTGTTATTGTTAGCAAGCTTTAAGCGATGTAACGTCTTCGGTCGGTACAAAACTGCCGTTTGTTGGATATGCCACTATCCTCTTCATCAATCCACTCCAAACCAGCGTGGTAGAATACGCTCTAGATCTCTTCAGTAGTCAGAAGACACGTGTTCTCAGCAATGGACCGCTAATGAGTTGAAATCAATACGTCTTGTAAAAATATTTATAGCTGAAGACTTGGTCAAATATTATCATAAGAAGAAAATTATAAGCCGTAAGAGCTGTTTACCTACCTCATTCCTATTTCATTCCGGTCAAAATGAGCAATCGACGATCTAAACTTACCATCAAGGTATACTTTGCACATGAATAGTTATTATTTTTGTTTTCACAACAACCGGTAATAGTAACGAGTCGGCCGAGCTAAGACCTGAATTCTGGTACTATTGGCACGCAAGTGGGTCACTGGCTCCAGCACCTTATGACATAACCGAACAACGTAATGCAGTAATGAGATGTTGACTCCCTCTAACTCAATAAAGCTGTATTTGGCTGTTTCACTTTCACTAGTTGTGCAATTGATTCTGCTTTCTGAATTTGTACATTAATATTTTATGCCACCCTATTTATTTTAAGTGTAGTGTAAAAAGATGTCATGGAATTTTGAAGGCAGTTTTTCAATCTTCAGTGAAATAATTATTATTACAAAAATAACGAAGCTCCGGCAACAAAGCTACACTTGCTGGGAATCGAACTCAGGATTTTTCTTCTAAAATTAGTTAGAATTTTAGGAAAAATTGTTTAACCAATAGTGTTAGTATTATTAATAAATATTTCTGATGAATAGTGTTTGTCTAAGTCGTTAGAACTTCACAGATGCGCTTTCGTTAAAGGTCCGCTGGAAGAGGATCCACGTATTCAAAAGCGTTCTTCAGTGTCTGTGTATTCAAAAGCTATTCGAAGTCAAAGTAAATATGATGGATGAAAAAGAGCTTCAACTCAAGTAATGTTTAATTTTGTAAGTAATGGCGAAATACTTGTCTTTGTTTAAAATTATGAACGACGAATAGACCATACTGACCGTGATTGTTGCGTTGAAATGGAATGGAAAAGATTTTGTTTTTATTTGAGGAGACAACAAACGAGCAGACCAACCAACTGATTTGCCTATAGTTCATAAATTTAAATCAAAAGAAACAGATGCATGACTACTTTCGAAAGGAGAACATTTTTTTTAACGTTTACGCACTCACACCCCCGCACTAGGATTGCACCTGTGTTGCGGGTGGCATAGACATACACAAATATGACATCACATACACCCATGACCCATTATCTTAGGTAGCAACATTGGTATGTTGGTTTGATTGGGAATATATGTTAGGAGTCACTATTTTCATACATAATACTGTTATGGGCATAATAAAATCAGAGGTTGTATACTTTTTAGTTTTTAGTAAAAAAATAATGGGAACTGAGCGGTATACTACAATTTGCTCCGCCTTGTCAACCTGCTATCCTAGATATTAAGGTTACATGATTACGTGAGGTCTAAACCAAGAAACCAAGAATATCCAAACTCACAAAACAGTAAATCTATCTGTAAACTGTAAAAGGAATCTCGTTAGAATACTATTTCAAAGAGAAATACTCACTTTTTTAGAAAATAATTTGCATTTTGGCCCGATCACTAAGTGAAATTCTGAGAGAAATTGACTGTATGGATTCAACTCACTGCTACTTCCGGTAAAATCAATGTAATGGGATTATTATATTTAATTTTACAATACTAAATAAACTTAACAACAAATATGTTAAATTTGCACTATAGTAAATGGTTATTAAAATATATTATTTACCATTGCAGTGATCCAACCGCAAAATTTGAGGAAATTAAAGGTAGATAGATACCAGAATATCATCTCTGCAATTGTTGCACCGTTATAAGTTAACGAAAGTTAATCTTTATAACCTATCCGAAAAGACCTTACCGACAATTATCGGTAAGTCATTCTAACTACAATACTGGTGATTTAAGCTCAATTATAAACGCATTAGATTCAAGTGCCGCTGTCCAGTTTTATGACGACCGATAATATTGGCCACGGCTGGCGGCTGGCATGTTCTATAATGAGCCCGTAACAAATGTGGTAGGTAATATTATACAGTTAGTGTAATTATCTGATCGCGACTTTAGTAACTCACATCGGAGGCAAAACGGCGAGATTTCGTGGAGAAGTGAACAGTGTTCGTGGGAGCCCGCTGAGCTCGGACGACTCAAGTGGACTCCGATCAACAGTGACCTTTATATTTAGGTTGGACATACGTTAAGATAAGTAAGTTTCTTTTATGATATTCAATTTAAACGACACTAACATTGTAGCGGATGTTTTTCAAGATTTCTTTTTATTTTTGTATTTAGCAATGTATAGTAAGCGGAAACAGATTCTGTTAAGTAATTGTATTTATTACAAATCTTTTAACCTGCACATAATTTTTCTTTGACTGCCAAGCCGTTAATGACATAATTTTAGGAAGCTTTGCGATTACCTCAGTATAATTTTAATAGTGACAGAAATAACACGTTTAGATTAATAATGCTGTGCTATTTTTAAATAATTAGTTGATGGATAAACAAAACGCACATGATTATCATAAATGCTTAAGGTGATATTTCATGTGCAATTATTTTTACGAACATAATAAATCTAATAAAATAAGTATTTCACCTAATATTTTATCACCTATTATAATAATTGTTTATTCGTGCTTTAAAGAAAAAGCGAAACAGACTTTTACTTAATAAATATGCTTACCATCTTAGACTATAACGTTAGTAAAAAAAATTATCGATATGCAACAATGCATTTCAAAACTACTATATAGTAACTATTTGCTCAATTCAAACATCCATTATTAAGATAGATTTGAATCTATGTTCCGGGAAACACGTGACATAGTACATCCAAATCAATATGATGCTCAAAAATTTGAAATGATATGATCCTGAAATAATTTGTTTCTTTTCTACATCTCATAGTGTAGTCACCATAAAGATGATGATTTTGTAAGTCATGATTTTTAATACGAAAAATATTATTTGTTCGTAAAATCGGGTATTATTTAACAAATTATAATACTGACGTACATATTATTTACTACGAACGTCTACTGAATCTTTAAGTAACTGCTTACCAAAGTTACCGCTATAAAATAATTTCGGTACCTATTACGTAGTTGTGAACATTGCACAAAATACCACAACTTTCGTAAATTATACTTTAACTACACGAATAAATTTGTAAAAGTTAACTAAAAATGATTTTTCTTTCGTTATTTTCCCCTTTTAATTCACATAGTTTTAGAATATATGTCATATACGTCAAGAGCACTTTGCACGTCCCTACTTCGAACACAAAATTTTAGGTCAGTACGAAACGGAAATAATTTATTATTTCGGTGAAGGCAAACTTCGTGGGTATTTCACATATCCCCATAATGATCTTTAATAATTTGCGTTCAGCATACTCGTCATATGGCATCAATTTATTTCGTATTGAGAGGAAACCCATGTTGAACATTGGGACAATTGATGGGTGACATGACATGAAATAATGACTACATATATTTACATTTCACATAAAGTAACTTATTACATAAAGAGCAAAGCTGACATTTTGTAATGATGAATTAACTTTATCCCGCTACCTTAATTAGGTGTTGATTGAATTATTTGTGTATATCGACATAAATATCTATGAATTTTCTTAACAACGTTTCAGCAGAGCACGCGCGCTCTCGCAACAGCTGTTGCAAAACTCGACTAGTACAACTCGGCACAGTCTGGTGCACCGACTCTCTAGCAAATGCTATATGTATCATAGTCTTAATTCTATATCCAAATGTCATGTTTATGTAACATCAATAATTATATGTACCAGGTTCCCAAGTACCCAACGTTGCGAACAGTTGCTTAATATGATATGGGACTAGGGCTACCACCACTGAATTGTGTGTGTATTATATTGTCTCTGTATTATTCGTATTACTACAATGTCATCGTATTTTATTGATGAAATACACTATTTCGATTAGTCACAACAAGTAAAAACTAAAAAAAACCAACTTCAAAAGAAAAATTTCAAACTGGCACTCAAAAATGAAAAAAACTGAATCAACAACAGTAAAATGTATAATGTATAATGTGTAAAGTGAAAAAGTTCAATAAAAACACACTAATACGATTTTACGATTCCATGCGACAATTCTTGTCAAAACAACAGGTTTAGATTAATTACTTACTTACTTAATAATTTAAATATAATATTATTTTATGCGCTTCCTACTGACATGTTTGAAGTGAATGCCAAATCCGAAACACAACGATAATTAGCGATTATCACACCTTTATTGATAATATAATATTGCGATGTTGCAGGAGTGAACGTAGCATATTTACGTACTAATTAGATTTAGATTGATACCGACAATCATGAGGTTTGTGCAGGTCCACACTTTATTTCCAGAACTCGTCATGAGATTCTCTTTATAGTTAAAGGGGACCAACTCAGAAGCGCCTTTATAAAACAAAAAATAATCAAAATCATAAACAACGTAGTTATGATTATACTTACATAAAAAATCTTATGTATAAACGAACATAGAACCTCGTCCATTTTTGAAGTCCATTTGTATTGTTATAGAATGGCGTTGGTAACCCTATGTTATTAGAGCCTACGCTTCGTTCACTGGAAATACATTTACGAACTCTTGCTACATGCGTGAGATAAATAAATATTTTGCAAGTTGTGACAAAATCTCAGAAAGGACGGCTATTGACGCGACAGATGAGCCCAAGGATGTTTTGTTTAAACCTAGTTAACCAAACACGAACTCCCAAGTTGTTCCTTAGTATTGTATATTTTTAAGATATTTATTATTTGTTTTTTACAATTATTTATGTACTATAGTTTTTGTTAGACTCCCGGCATAAGGATAAACAGGCTATGCATAATCTATTTATCTACTAGCTAAAATGCTTTTAAGTATTTACTAATACCTCAAAAATAAAATAATTATTAGAGATGCCATGGTAGTCCGTCCCTGTCCTATTTCTTTATGTCTCCTATATCTTATGTTAACATTTGTTATGGGTCGATCAATTGGCATCGATCAAAGATGGCTTTTGTTCCAGGTACACAATGTCTAAACGTTTCATTAAACGGTTCCTGACTGCTGCCGACCAGTATAATTGTACGCTGTCCATGGAAACGCAGGCGCTAGCCGAGGCGGAGCTGCGAGAAACCGAGAATTCAAGGTCTCAGGCGCTAGAAGCGCTCAGGAATTGGATGGAACAAAATCCTAGATTCTCGGCTGTGAGAATGGGTAAGCTGTTACTCCTGAAATTTTGACATTTGAACTTGAATTTACTGTAGTTTTGCAACATTTTTTTGTGTAAGCAATCTACATAGTAATAAATATGTCATGCGTTTGATTGCATCGACACCTGACAAATGACGTTAATCTGTGACATTGACATCTTTTAACCAAAATGGTACTACGAGTTATAAATCTTGTGTAAATTCTTTTTTGTGGCACAAAATACAGCCATATTGAAGAAAATGTGTAACTATAGTCGAATGTTTTTTTTAATTTGTGATTGCCTATTTATATTTTTAGTATCCAGAGACATGACCGGGATTCTACATATTGAAAAACAACCATTTTGCAATCATTTTTGTATTACTACAAACAAGCCTATTTTAATACAGTTATAAAACTATTTCTTTTCATTTACGTGAATGAACCAAAAAAAAGTTTAAATACTTGGACACACAGACAATTACAATACTGTCTGAAATTATTCCTAGTTGACAATAAATTTGCGTAATTTCACCGGAATATTGTTATTTAATAACTATTCCAGATGCAAAGTACCTTCTGCGTTTCCTACGATCGAAAAAGTTCAGCGTGCCGATGGCACAAGAGGCTATTGAGCGTTACATCCTCCTCCGGCAGTCCTGGGGAATCGCCTTCAACCAGCTCGACTACAAACTGCCAGTAATGATGGAACTAGTGGATTTGGGGTACGGGTACAGATTTATGTTAATTAATGTTAATTAATGATGGCGTACAAGATATTTGTGTGGATAAAACTCTGTATCGAAAATCATATTTCCACGTTTTTTGAATTTAACTCAGATTTTATATTTTCATAATTCTAACAAAAGTATTCTGAAGTAAAGATCATTCGGTAAAATATTTTTCGAACAATCAATATTCAAGATAATGATCGGCGAAACATCATTCGCCAAAAAATTCATTCAATTTTCGTGTTAGTTGTGCATTTCTACCCGTCAAGCATGACATCTGAGGTAAGGCACGCGAAATAAGTACAAAACTTTACACGATTGACGTTCCTGAAGGGCGGTAGTTAGCCTTACCAACCAAAAAATTCTTACCACTTTACAAGATAACCTGCAGCATTATATAGGATTAAAATTTGTGACTTTACCGGGAGGGAGCTGACACGACGATAGATAGATAAATTGTTACTCTAATGTGCCTGGAGTGCGGAGATGCCACCATCACATCATCGACATCCTTAAACAGCTCTGTTTCGAGCTTATGAAATTACTGTCGATACTTACAAACGATCCAAGTACCCAGTAACTAGTACCTACTAGTTTTACTAGTACTAGACCTAGTAGTACTCATAAGAAAAGTTTGGTTCAATTTTATTCGTTGTCGACAGTAAAAAAACATAACATTAACTTCAATTAAGCGCAAATTTGTGGTGTCTAAGACATCGTGTCTTATTGGGGCTGTTAAGACACTTATTTAAACAGAAAGTTTCACTATTCACGTTCTTTCTAGTGGATTTAAGTTGATCAGGTGTATATGCCTCGCCAAAATATTTTTCCATCTTTCAGTATTAACGAGTTTTCATTGCAACATCAATAATAACTTTCAGGTACATATTCGTAAGCCCTTTTAAAGACAAAGCTGGTCGCCGCGTTGTAATCTACAGACCAGGTATGATATTATATAAATTAACAGATATCGCTTTTATTTTTATATTGAGCTTAAAAACCTATTTATATATATATTAACCTCAATTAAGTAGCTAGCACTTAAGTAGGACTAATATTTAAACAATATTACATTCATATAAACAATTTATGATGCGAATTATAAATGTCAAGGAGAATCTTACTCATGGAATTTCCGTGTCTATTATATTTAATAATACTGTACTCAATACCTAATTTACATTACGCCATTGGTTTCAAAAGTCAAGCAAGGATAGACAATAAAGGTAAAAATTGTAAAAAATATATCATAAGGACTAAAAAATTATGATAAATTGACGCATAACTTGTTTCCGTAGGTGTGTTCGACCCTTACAAGTATACGAACCAGGACATGTGTCGCGTGATGGGTATCTGCTATGAGACACTAATGGAAGATGAAGAGACCCAGGTGCGCGGGCTGGTTCACTATGCAGACGGCTCGGGTGTAAGCTTCCCCCATCTCACACTCTTTACGCCCAAGGAAGCTGTCAGAATCGTTAAAAATGGCGAGGTAAGGATCACTCTATTTGTAACTTACACGGATGTTAGACCATGATCTTTGCAATTGGGTTGCTATCTATACAAATTCTATAAAGAGAGAGTGCGATTTTTCTGTTTGTGTATATGCGGAAAGTAAGTTTGGGATCACGGAACTTATTTGAAAATTCTTTTACATTATCATAGGTTATTTAATATAAAACATTTCTCCGTCTCTATGTCTTAATATGGTAATCTTAAAAACCAGAGCACGGGTTTTAAAACGGTTTTTACCAATAGATACAATGACTCACGAGGAAGATTGAGGTAGTTATGAAAAAATACGTTATGACGATATGACGTTATGAAAAAATCATAAAACGCCTGATAAAACTAAGGTTTCAATTATCTAATTCGAAAATGTAATTTCTCGAAGCGAAGCGGGAGTAAGGTTACTGGTATATGTATGTATATGTATAGGAAAAAAAAACTTCTCGGGAGTTTCTTGCCGCTTCTTCTTCCGAGACCACTCAAGTAGGGATTTGTTGAAGCGATGGCGTAGTTTGACATTCGAAAAGTGTTTGTAAAAACCAACTTCGAATAAAATATTATTTCATTTCAATTCATTATGAAATAAAAAATGTGACAAACTAACCGTCTGACAGGCAACGCACAGCCTAAACCTAATATTTCTTATGTATATATAAGTCTATGGGGTGGGTGTGGCCTGGCAAATGCTAGGTAAATACCTAGACAGGCATAGTTAACACTGTTATAATTATAATTTTGTCTATTATTAGATACGTTTACAGGTTTGCTCATTAGGCGTCAATATAAGATTTATATTGATGTCACCTATTTAAAATTATTCAGTTAGTTCATCTTATCGATTCCAACAGTTCATTTAGTGTTAAGAGAATAAAAAACATTTCTGCATTTACATTGGAAAGATATCCGTATCTAAATGTGTTGAATCAAATGCTGAGTAGTTAGAGTAAGTAGATATAGGTTTCTGGTAGGCGCGATATCAGAAGAATATTCTAAACTAGCTAGTTCCTGAGTTTGGTCCTTAACTAAAATAAATATGTTTTTAACGTATAGCACGCTTAAAACTATTAATTTAAATATTAATTGGTGAGTATTTAATATGTAAATAATATAAATTAAATGTAGGTTCGGATTTTGTGTAAATTAACAATTAAAATCATTTATTTTTGTCACTTTCTTCTTCATATAATAGGAAAATTCCTTTTTAAGGGACATAATTGATAAATTGAATTTTTTATAGCAATTACTATAATTGCAATAATATAGTAGGTCCTATGTATAGATAATAATAATAATAATAATAATAATAATAATACTAATAACGTTTACACACTCACACCCCCGCACTAGGATTCCTTGTGTTGCAGGTGGAATGGACATACACAATTATCACATCACAAACACCCATGACTCGAGAACAAACATTTATCTGTCACATAAATATCTGCCCCGGCCGGGAATCGAACCCGGGACCCCACGCTCGGCAGTCAGGGTCACTACCAAATATTGTAGCCAGCTAGATTATATCCTATCACGTTGTACAATAATTATTGTTGCACGATTGACTTTTTGTAATATATCACAGAGGACTATTCCCATGAGACACAAAGAAATATACGGAGTAAACGTCCACCCAACTATTAAGTTTGCTTTGGACTTCGGCATGGCTCTGATCTCGGAGAAGATAAGGAAGAGGGTCAAGCTTTATACTGCCATTGATGACGTTGAGATCGACAAGAAACTACTTCCGCAGGAATACGGCGGTGTTATGCCCATGAAGGAAATGATTGGTAAGTCATTATAAATTTATACACTTTAAACAGTATTATAGTTGTTATGGAAAATAATAATTTGCACTTAATAAAGTAATACACATAATTTTCGACCCCATTTACTGAATGGGTAACATTTCAATAAGAACTAAATTATGATGTAATGTGTGAAGCAATGTAATTTGTAACGGAAGTAAACAATTTTTTATCATACATGACTTATTTTATAAATAATAAAAATTGTTATGATACTGATCTTTGCGATGAGCGTATAATTTTTTTTGTACTGTCCTTTGTCTATTTCAGAGTTGTGGAAAAGAGAGTTAGCAAAGACACGTGATATTTTGTTGCTAAACGATAAAATCTCAGTTCGATTGGAGATGTACAGCGAGGCAGCGCGAGAGGGCGCTATATCCGCGCTACGGGCCAATGCGAGGACATGCGCGAGCGCCGACGCCGTTGGCGACGCCATGAGAGGTCTCACAGGCAACTTCAGAAAACTTGAAGTAGATTAAATTTACTTGAAATACGACGATTAGCCAAAAAAGAGAGACATCGATATTACAAGAAACAAATAGAACAGTGAAACGAGCAGCAAAAAGAATATCTATATACAGAGTTAATCCAAACATTCTGAAAATGAAATTCGCCGCAAGCGTTAAGCTTTAGCGGTGTTCGTCATAGCTTGTTATCTTTAAAGTAAAACCAGTAAATCTACCTTTGAACCATTGATCAACACAGATCAACGCCGGTATGGTACGCGTTGACCTCGCGGCGGCAGCGAAAGCTGCTGCAGCGGATGCAGAACACCGTCCTGCGAGCGATCGTGGGGGCGGGTCGCTATGTGCGCAACGACGTCATAGCGCGTGACCTCCAAGTGCAGTCAATCGAAGACTATGTGGTCCAATTGACAAGGTCGATGTACGACCGAGCCGACAACGGACCACACGTGGCACTTCGGGGGATCGCACCCCTCCACGTGAGACCGAGACCGTGAGAAGACACGTTGGAAGACAGTTGGTCACCATCGTCGTTGATCAAGATCTAACACATGAAAACTAAATCACTTCTTTTCACTGCTTAGGTACGTATTTCCTG
Organism: Megathymus violae; assembly: GCA_003671415.1. Taxonomy (NCBI): domain Eukaryota; kingdom Metazoa; phylum Arthropoda; class Insecta; order Lepidoptera; family Hesperiidae; genus Megathymus; species Megathymus violae. Next base: position 3,485,322 of record PDGT01000018.1, read on the forward strand.
CGTAAGTATCCTAATATTTCTTAAATAATATTGTTATATGAAATATTTTCTGAAATTGGGTAGCTATAGAATATTTTTATGTATTAGATATAGCAATATATAGCTTTTATCTCTATCTAGGTAAATACGCAGGTTAGATTTTATAAAAATTATTCGAATCATGATAGGTATGGAAATTATAATACCGAATAAAAATTATGATACTAATATTTTATACAAAACTAGGGACTTAAATCAAAATTAGTAAACGTATCCGCAATAATCATTAGGTACACCCATCCGATGTTTTATACCTATTTCATATTTAGATCATACTCTTCAAACTTTCTCGTGAACTACGACCATTGCGCTTTATTTAAAATAATCGCATTAACTTCTATTAAGATGCATAAATAGCCAGACGTTTTATTTTATTCTAAGTCACTAGCAGACGCTCGCTATTCTATTATGTAAATGTTTTAATTTAAGTATTTAAGTACTCTTTAAGAAAGTGTTTTTCATGTGTATTATTGAAACTGTTGTCTTACATCGGTGAAATGTTGTTTGCTTCAGGTATCGTATACTAATTTTAAGATTTAGTTTTTTTTTTTAATAATTAAACATCTCAATATTTGTACGAATACTACAAAATTTGATACTACAATGTATTTTACTTGATACATTATATTCCATTATATTAGTATTTCCATTACATTAGTAGCTTAGTGGCGTTGAGTACAGGTTTCTAGCAAAGAATATACTCACTTTATTTTTTTTTTGTATATCCAAAATACTTATTTTTAACGTTTTATTTACTAAAAGGACCTTGGTTCTATCAAGTTTGACAGCTAGCGGCATTAAATATAGATATTGCGATGGAAGACCACAAAGACTCTAATTTGTCCATACAATCGTCCACTGATGGATTGTACACCTCCAAACTTTCAGATTATCAGATACGTGAAATATAAATAGTTCAACAGAAATGGTTTTCCCGTTTCACTTTGAAATTGAAGGATTTTAGTAGCCAACCAATATTGAGAACCGCATATTTTCTATTTAAAAATCTTTGGACAAAACTTATTTCCACAGTGACCGGTTTAAGTTATAAATTTATGTATTCAAGAACATATTTAAAGGAACGCCAAAAAATAAGCAAATTAATATGAAAATAAATTGATTTGTACAATGTGTTTAAGATTTGTTGAATAGAATCCATTAATTAAATTAACTTTTCTGAACATAAAAAAAATTGATTTTTCATAAAAGAAATAGTGGCAGTAAGATCAGTAAGCCTCAATTGTAAGAAGTTTTGACCAACGTAATGAAAATTGAATAGTGTTCTAAATATTGTTTTTCATAATGGCATTATTATTCAAAGTTCCCTTCAATCAATAACAATGTTTTATAAAAAAAATGTTAAATTTGTTAAATACAACAAGATCCCCAAAGTTTCATACACTACATGTCAAAGAAATTAATAGATAGGTACTATAAAAAACAAATAAAAGTCGTAACAAAAATTCTATCCAAAATCTTTTTTAAATTACATATTACGTAATGTTATCATTTTTTTTCGCTCCTCTAAATATGTCCATGAGAGCATGTATTATTTACTTATATTTCAGTAAGTCAGTTAACTCCTATAAAAATATAGAAAATTATAAAAAATGCAGTAAGTAGCTATGAGCAAAAGAAACGAGGCATGAGAGACATCCTTTGAATAAGTAATTTTATTTAGTTTCAGTTTTATAAATTCGTACTGGAAAGAAACTTTATATTCCCAGTTAGAAGACTTAAGTTATACTTTTCCAGTGTAGTTATAAACGATTATTAATAACACTAATGCTTCAGCTTTCCTTATTAAATACAAAAGCGCTCTTTAACACAAACATAATTTTAAGTAGGTACTTATATTGGCCATACTTTATTTTCTTGAATTACAAGGTAAACCTTATCTACCCAAAATACATTAATTAATAGACGGTACCGTTATGTGGGTTACCGAAAATCAACATTAATACATTTATAGTACGTAGTGCAAAAAATAATTATGTATGTCTTAAAGATGAACGTCAAAACTCTGTGATTTAACTAAGCTAATTTTTTGTTTCATTTTCTAACGATATTAGAATAGTCAATAAGTGAATTTTTACTTCCATGTCAACGATAGTGCAGCAGCGGTAACTTTAAATCTACTTCACGTCAATCTACTTTTAAGCGATCACGGTGAAGATAGTATGTACAGCGATTAAAAATAATCGATATTGACATGGGCGCCGGCAGCAGGGTGCAAGGAGATGCACTTGCACCCCCCTGTCAGGAAAAAAATACACCGAAAAAAAATGCTTTTCTTTATTTGTATAATTCTATATTATATGTATATTAGTTAACAGTATAATGTATAGATGTAGATGCACCTCCCTGGAAAAGATCCTGGCGGCGCCCATGGATATTGGTATTGTACATTATAATAGCTACACTAGAGGTAGTTATGTATCTAGGCTGCCTATTACACTAAACTACAATTCCATGTGAATGATATCCGGTTATTTTCCTACCGAGTATTTTTATTGTCTTTCTACACGGACAAAAATCTATCATAAAGTTATGTGCATATTCCACTTTCATTTTGATCGCATTACAAAAGTTGCTGCGCTTGCCAAATTTCTTTTGCATTTTATTAATTTTTTATGTAAATAATGCTAAAATTTTTTGACCGTTTAATTATTTGACTCCTTTTCAGTTTCCATATTACAAAAAGGTTTTTATTTACATATTCACAATAAAACAGGAATTATTTTATTTGCAAAAAAAAAAACATAATTTTATGGTATTTGGCAATTGCAACGACGATATATTATTTATGATCCACATTAAAAAAAAAACAATCACCGATTTATACAATTACGCACATAGTAAAAACAACCAATCTAAAATTTAGTTTTAGTTGCAACGCATTTGTATAATATGATGTTTGGTTTGGTTGTCCGATCTCCAGTTTCCATATTTCGTACTTTAATGTCATTTGATCTTTTAAGTCCCGTATAACTCGGCAAATGGCGTTAGAACATGCTTTTCTGTTACTTTACTCTGCACTGAAGTAATTCACATTTTTCCTTTCTAATCTTAGGTTATGGCAACTATGTTTAATCATATCTGAGAAAATCGATTTAATGTTGTATGTTATCAGCTAAGTTCCGTTCCGCATAAAATATAGGGAGGGAGATGTTGAATAAAAGTCTTAAGATTTGTCGTATTATTTATTTTTATTAAAACCCCATTAACTACCTATATGGTAGAAATGAATACATGTTGTCACACACCGTTGCTTACGGTTCAAAGATTCCATACTATTGCAATATAGTAATTAAGAAGTATCGCAAGAAACTGATGACGCTTTCAAATTTCGTACAATTATAACGTTATCCTCGCCTGTACGTTACTAAACTGTATATAGCAAAACAATTAATCGATAAAATATAACAATCATTCAATACATCTGCTCGTAGTTTAAAAACGCCATCACTCTTCCGCTTCAATACAAATGGGTGCGTTTATAGAGAAACGTATTACATAACGTCTCTATAACTGCGCCCTATGGCACTTAAATTGGCACATTTTTAGAACACTAGGCGTTTAATAGCACACGTCTTTACAACTCGCTCTACCACCACAAGCTCGACCTGCGTCACATTGCGTCCACATACACCCGAACAATCGTACCCTTTGGGTTACCTCATATCAGCATCAAATCAACTGTTATTGCTCTTGCAAATATCGTTATCTGTTATACAATATAGCTTCGGAGGCCCTTTCCTTTATAACCATATTTCTACGTACAATTCCAATTAAGTACCATTCGAAGACAAAAAACATCTAGTAAGCATACGATCATGCCTTCTTCTCTGACAACATTTTAATAACTTAAACAATAAAATCAACTTTTAATATGTATACAACTACATTACATATAATCAATGTTATTTTATTTGATTATCGTATTAAACTAATTGAATTATTAGTACATTATTTGCGCTGACAGTAAATAATTAAATTTAACCGCAACAACGTACTTTAAATTCCGTTTTGGCTTTGTAAGAAATCAATCGTTTGTATCTATATTACTGTCATCATTTTAAATAAACACTATTATGAAGCAGTCAGTCAAATAATATAATATGTATATAAGTAATTCCAAACTTGAAAAATGATCTTAGTTAAGTAGTTCATTATGAGAAAGTAAACCTGCGTCATAATAAATCAAATATGTAACTGATACACAAAGGAATACAAATCGCAACACGTCTGATGCACACAAACATGATGACGAAATATAAACACGATATCACTTTAATAAGAAAAAAAACACTGAAAAACATTTCAGTCGTTTCTAATGGTTAACAATAAGATCATAAATACAATGAAATAAGTACACAGAGGAAACGAACTAATAAATTGGCATAAACTTACACACTAAACTAGATTAAATAATATTATTTTTTTGGAATTACGTCTCGATTTATATCCATAACGAAATACACAGTTGATTTTTCGTAGAATTATTTGTACGAAGTGTAAAATAACTTTTTAATAATGGTAGAATGAGATTCGTTAATGGCTGACAATCAAGTGGACGAAATGATCAAAATAACGTCAAAACAACATCTGTTTATGAGATACATTGAAGTGTACAAACAACAGGGAACTGTACATATACATGTATAATAATTGGACGTTCCCATGTAACAGTTTGTTAAAATGTAACAGTAATAACTTATTAGATAATACAATGTAGCAACAACCATATACTTACGTGGAACTTTCTAAACCCAACATTTAACTCGTACACCGCTTAAAATTAAAAATCTCATCGCAATATTTCTTTTCATACGCTACACAGACCCGGATTGATCGGGCGTCTGAGACTGGCAGTGATGTCATTGGCTAATATAATCAATATATTATCAGTAAAATATATCTATTGAATAAAGTCAACTAACGGAGTTATATATATTTATATATATATACATAATAAAACGCTTTGGCAATCACTTTGGCATGTTTGATGATTGGCACGTATCTGGCTGGTTAAATGCACATTTTTGGGACAGTAGCTTATAATAATTGTCTTTGGTTTGCTTAATTATAAATAACTAAACCTAGATGAGAAAAACATAATATAATTATAATGTCTAATATACATTCCCTCGACCTCCATAAAACGATAACTAAGGTTACCTTTCAGGGAGTACTTCAACTAAACAATTATCAATATTGCCCATTTCCAGACAAACAGTGAGTAACAGAATCACATTTTATATATATATATAATATAATTGTATACTTGTATTTAGATTTTTTGTACACCAACCATCTCTCTAGAGTAGGAACAATATTTTAATTCACTATTAGTATATAAACTTATACATAGACAAGTAATAACAAGCAAGAATCACTTGCAGCTACGTATTTATTGTTTCAAAAAACTATTTGTCCAGTGACAAATCAACGAAATTCAGCCGTCAATAAAACCTGATTTGTATCGAGCTCTGCGCTATCCTCTTTCATAGATTGTCTGTAGTGTATACACATTCCGAAACCATTCAAATTACCCAGCGTGGACAATATAATCGTTCGAAAGAAGAATGATGGCATAAATCGTGACATACTGGAAGTGTTTACAACTAAATCAGTGAATTCATCTGGTAAGTAGCAAACATGTATAAATGGCTTTACAAGAGAGCTATGTACACTCGTACAGTAAGGATAAATAGAAATTCATCGTTTTATGTAATCCATCACAAATTAACCATGATGAATGTAACAGTACCAGGAATTACTTATTATAGATTACATATATATTTCGAAAACCATCTACTTGTCACAATATCTATTACGTTATAATGATTAAAATGTAACTACGCGGTAACATGGAATCTAACCACTGGATTACGAAGAATTTAAACTATCGTTTAAACATTTTAATTTCAATTTGAATATGACTTGTCAAATAACACTTAGACTTCTATAAATGCAACGCACTTTCTGCGTAGGCGCATTGTTAATTATACTATTGTTATCTATGGACATTGCTATTACTGTAAGTATATGTCCAAACACTATGTATCGTATTGTAACAATAAATTCGTAGACATCGAAACAACAGCTATAGAATGTAAATTTACGTACACTAAAAGACTCGTACGTAAATAACTAGTACGTGTTATTCGTTGTCGTGTTTACGAACATCTGCAAGAACAGCGTACGGCGTCACCACAACGAACACTAATCCTCAGAATGTATCTTTGGAATATGAACATTAAATCATCGCGCTTACCGCCGAATCGGAAATGTTAATTAAGCTACAATTGATTATGGACTAACGGACAAGACAAATATATCTATTCGAAGAGTTACATCCGTTTGTATATAATACTGTCTATGTATAACAATACAGTGCACAATGTGTAATGTGTGTGTATTAGGAATTATAACTGCTTCTTTGATTATAGTATATAAGTTACGAAGTCACTACGAATTATGAGTAGATATCGCGAACGAGCGAGACGATCGCGCGTGAGCGAGCGAGAAAACAACGCTCTCGTTCGAATTATTTCCGGCAGCGTTCGTTCACAATGTTTGCGTTATTCGAAAGTCAAACAAGTAATACAACTGGTTATTAGAGTTGCACAGGTATAATTGTATGGTAAAGAGTCAGTTCGCGAGTGATGTGAGCCATTTTGAACTTGCTGAAAAGAAAAGGCGTACGAAATCAGTACGCCTAGTACATCGCCGCGTCTCTTGTACGTACGGTCCAGGGTATTGCATTGTCGTGGTGCATGATAGACACTGAAAACATATAAAGCAATTAACAATTACTTCTATCTTAATGTAAATAATAATGAAAAAATTATGATTTTATAATATTATCTATACTAATATTATAAAGAGAGAGTGCGAATTTTGTAATTTGTAATCACCGAAACTAAGACACCTGCTTGAAATTTTCTTTCTACCATTTGATAGGTACATTATTCCAGATGGACATAAGCTGTACATTATTGTTATATATGTATAAGTTAGCGTAATTTTTCAATCCAAACGAAGTGGGGCCGGCCGCTAAAACTGTATATACATAAATATATGAGCCGCTACAACCTAAATAAGCATAATGACCGAATTAGTAGTGCTGTAATGATATTTTAATAAAATGTATATTCAAATATATTGCAGAACAGCGTCTGCCGGGCCAACTACAAACTAATGCGTATATATAAAATATGTTTATCGTTTCGAGAGACTTGCTACGATTTTATATCTTTGTCTAACTTTTTAAATTTATTAACGAATTAGAAATCAATTATCGCTTGCTTCGGTGACGGGAAAGATTATGAGAAGACCTGCATAACTCGCAAGCCAAGTCACACTTGGCCGATATGGGAATACACTAAATTCTAACAACGGGATCGTATGTACTGTACCGATGGGGAACCTTTTATTTACGTAAAATTAGTAAATAATAAGCAGAGTTAATTGCTTGACAGCAATGCCACCTGATGGTAAGTGGTGAAAAAGTAACTTATAAAAGCCTATTTACTCTCCTCTTGAAGACCTCCATTACCTAATGGCAACTGTTATTAAATTATATTATAATGTTAATATATCTATCTAATCCAATCATTATGACAAGCCACATTCGATATAATAACTTAATAGAACTGATTACAAGAACAGCTGCTGCTTGTTTGCTACACCCGCTGATGTACTGAACTGTATTTGCGTCATTAAAACTGTTCCATAATACTGTCGAGAGTTTGGATTACAATAATTTAGAAAGTGCAAACAGAACTTAACCTACATATGTTTAATGTAATTATCCTTAAGTGTAAGACATTCAAACAGCTTGTGGGAGACATGCAGTAACACAAACTTGAGTACTTGAAACATTTAGTATACACATGCACTACAGTAGAATTGAGTGTATAATCGAACTTGCGATCGACGATTAGTCACTACTACCTCCTATCTGTTACAAATTGCTTAACAGCTTTTTTTTCGTGTTAATTAGCCGACAAAGGAGCTGACGAGCCACCTGATGGTAAGTGGTCACCGTCGCCCATTGACGTAAGCGAGACCACTTGTATGCGTTGTCGGCCAGGAAATGAGAAGAAGGTAAGAAAGAAAGTACTGGCTCTCAAGCTCCCAGCCGCAACACTACGAGTCGTTTGGCGGCTGACTCAAGCAGGAGTGTGGTAGCTGCCCAGACAGGCTTCACGGAAAGATAATAATACCAGTAATAATATCAATGACTTAATAATAATACTGATAATATAATCCTTATATGAAGCCCTACCACAAAGCATGCTGGCTTCGGTCACCTTTCATGACACCCTGTTCCGCCAACACAGACCGCCCCAATACGGCCGAAACGTTTCTTAGTTTAACCGTGTAAATTCAATATAGTGTTTATGTTTAAATAAATATCACGAGATGGATTCGTTAATCCCTTAACTGCACATGCAACTGTACATTGTGGGCATGCGATTCGGGATCGGGATCGACAGTCTGGGAGTGTTTTTAAATAGACGATTGGATGTGAGAATGCACGTTTAAATCACATTCAGCGTCGACAACCCACGACAACTTAGCTAAACAACTACTTTTTAGCTTAAAAAGATACAAAAAGTTATCGTTTTTTGGTTGATATTTGGATATAAGAGGTAATTTGGTTGTAAATGACCTGGCGTGCATCCCGCTAAAGGGTTGCCAACATATTTCCAGTCATCTGTATAAGTTTCATTTAAAACTGTATTTGTTTCTTTATGCTTATTTTTAACTATTATTTAATCTTTCATAACATCAATCAGAACATGTAATGAAAAGATTAAAAAAAATACTTACTTTATTAATTTACTTTGGGAATTCTCAATGTACAGTAATTTCCTAACTAGAATCCTTTAATTTACCGATACACAAATCTGGGTTTTTATTTCAGGAATTAAGGTTGCAACCTCGTGAAATAGTTCATTTATAAAAATAAACACGTAGCGGTAGGTTTATCAAAGATATATTTCGGAAATGTGCGGTGTGAAATACTTCACGCTCGTTTATATGAAGTTGAGAAAACTACGTATAATATAGAGCCATATTTTAAACAGTCAAATAAATATTATTTAAAAAAAAACAAGTTTGGCGCAAGCACGTTTTAAAACCGAGGAAGGCAAAAATGTTATTAATGGTATAAATCATAAATTACGTAAAATTACAAGTACGCAGTAAAATAGTAAATTACTAATTTTTAAAACTGTAATGGGCCAAAATTAGCGAATTTTTTTATTTTGACGTACTTAGATTTTGCTAACGTATTCATTCCGAGGAAGAGATTTGTTCCAGGGGAATTTTATAAATAATATTATATTGGACAAGATATATAGTTAATTTGAGCATTTTATTCTACAAATTGACATACATACATCCATATACATGAAAATGAATAAAAAAAGGTTGATGATAATTCTCGTCTGTTTTACATTTTATTTTTTAATATCCCTAATGTCAGTTATTTATAAGATTATTAGTTCCTTAATGTAGTATTACTTAAAAAAAATATTTTAGTTACAATTTTTATATTGACTGTATCTACTGAGTCACACACTGGCCCGACACGCTATGCCGAGTGCCTCACTATCGGGTATATGACTTTTGATTTATACGAAAATGTTGCGAACTCGAATGTGTCAGCAAAGTCTGATCAACAATAATCGACAACAACGAACGCAGGAACTCGTATCGGACCAACGCTTCTCAAGTGAACCCTCAACACTTCGTACAGTACGCATAATTGATGCTGAATGTTTGAATTATTTCTCTCATCTCCACAACTTCTATAAAATACGACTAGAAATATCCATCAACACAAATCGTTACGACCATACCCATAATGAGGACTTCACTCTTGAAAATAATGTCCATCCGCTGTACTTAAATACTTTCTTCCATAATTGGTAAATTGGAATATCGCATATTTAAAATATTTATATGAGCTGATCAATTGTCAAATGGAATCGGCATTATTCTCAAGAGTAATACAGTGAGCATTTAAGTACTCTGAATGTCAAACGAACAACCATTGCAAGGGAGAGCGAAGCGTTCTGAATGCAGGGGACAACATAGATAGAACGCACGTGGTGGGGGGGTGGAGGGCGGGGTTAACAGCGACACAGGAATAATATAGACAAAATCTTAAGTTACCTTAAAATCTTGTGACCATTTCTAGCTGATCGGACAATACTTCACCTGGGCGTATCTCGATCTGGTCCTCGGGTCAGACCCAGTACTGGTTCCGACGTAGCATGGGGTTTGCGGGGGCGGAACGTAGCGGATACGCTGATTCACTTGCCTCATAGCTACTCCAGTCCTCAGCCTTTTTGAACGTTGCATCATATGAAATGTTTTAATGCAACATTAGTACTAAAAAATAATGCTCAGTTGATCATATCATTTCAGTAGAGCACGGAGCACCCGGGCACGATTTGTGCAATTACTTTACGAGGTTATTAGAAATTAATTATCAGTTGCTTCTGTGAAAGAAAATAATGTGAGAGACCCGCATCCTTGAGTTCACCATTACGTTCTGGAAGGTGGGCTAGGCTACGTTTACTAACATGCACTTGGATAACGTGGTGTAACATGCCCTTAAATTCTGTCAACTCTAAATGGAGACCTGAGCGGGTCCGACAGGTTTTGGTTGAAATGGTGATTGTACCAATTTTGAGACACAGCGAAGACGTCGTCTCGTTCAGAAATAACTGTGAATAAATTATAATGATATTCGGACAGAATTGACGGAACTGTCATATTGTACATTTAAAGTTCATTTATGTACGTAAATATGGGATAATTAAATATTTAAAACACATAAGTTTGATATATAAGCACGAGTACTAAATGAATTATTGTCTGTAACTGTGAGTAACAAAAAAATATCTTTAGAAGATTCTTGCCGCTTTGTCTTCCAGACCTGCTTATGGCGGGTATTTGCTGAACCAGTGGCAAACTAAGCAGTACAATAAACGTCGCAAACGACAACTTTCATTGAGCATAAAGATATTTGATTGAACTTGGGGTGCGTTATATTTAGTGGGTGTGTCACTGTTCGCATCTGGTAACGAACACATTTTAATTGCTACTATTGAATGGAAGCTCCAATGAGAACTACGTTGCCTGAGGATCAAGTTTGTATATTTAGTGCAGAAAGAAACCAATAACTCAATACTTTATTATTACATGGAAAAAGTCCGTGTTTTCAGTCCAGAAATAATGCACAGAAATTAACTTCAAATTACATTGTAATCCTGTGTATGACAGTGTGTGTGACAGTATTTGTTCCCGGCGTACAGTTATCA
>PDGT01000018.1:3496755-3511704 GCA_003671415.1 Megathymus violae
TGATCGTCCGCGCCGTACGGGTATCTAGCGTTGAGATCCGGTATAGCGGCGTCGGCCAGCGGAGTCACTTTACACGCAATGCTGCCACCAGATGGCACCGGCGTGCTCGCACCCGTGTGCACAGACTGCTCCGAAGACACGTAACTGATGAGAAAACTACTTTAATCAACCTTACCTAAGAAGGTAGCGGCCGCAGCATGAGCAAAGTGTGTATACGTTCCGTCTATATCATTAATGGTTATCGACAATCGGTCTTCATTGTTATTGTAGTCTTGTCGTAAATGTCGAATAAAGGAATCTTATGTCAAACCAAGTAGATGTCATGTTAATGGTTTTTATTAAATATAATTCAATGAACGAATAAACGAATATCACCGACGTTTTAACTTGGAATTTAATAAATAATAAATTGGAAATTTTGAATAAACCTATTACACATTTAAAGCTTACCGTTTGATGGGCGGAGTTCCTTGTGTAGGCGATGGCATCAGATGATCTGGAGGCCGAGGGAGGGGTATAGGAGCGACGGCTCCTTGGCTTTGGGCATGAATCTTCACCACTCCACCATTGTCTTGACGCACAGATTGTCGTTTGCATTTGACCACAGCGAATATGACGAGGACCAATATCACCACACACGCGACGACGAGCAGAGTTAGCAAGTAATATGATTTACTGCCGCTACCAGCCTGGAAGTATTGAACGAATTTCAGATACGTCGCTGTTGAAATATATGACGCTAAAATTAAATAAAGCTATCATACAGTTTGTTTTAGTCATAGTTGTATTTTTACAACTCCATATGCTGCTTGATATCTAATCATTTAGGAACAAACATATACCAAATTATTATTATTCCGATGTTTTACTTTACTCACCATACCACCGTCGTGTCCCTCTGGGTCGTTCGGCCCAGGCAGGTTCTTCAAACTGTTTCCTATTCTCAGATTCAAAGTTCCTACTGCCGGTTGGAATATCGTGGCAGCGAGTAAGAAACGAAAACTATCATTGGTACCAACTATATCTGATGCTTTCTTGTTTATCACGAAATATATGAGTCCGGCTTTAACGTCCTCGTGCGTGAAATAAGCCACGTCTCTTTCCCTAACGCCAGCTTTCTCGCCCGAACTTCGTATTATCTTCTTTACGTTGCCAGTAGCAGGCCTCTCCAGTATTGTGTATATTGGGTCGCTCGCAGTCAACTTAGCGAGTTCAGTGGCGTCTAAATTCTGGAGCGTCAATTTCACTTTCTCGCTGTTCACATGCAGATCGGTCAGCACCATCAAAGGTTGCACTATCACTTCTACGGTAAAAGGTCGGCTTGAATTAGTATTGTGGACTGAAGCTATGAGTTCGAAGCTGTCATTCGCGGCGGTCATGTCGTTCTGCATATAAATGACATTGTCCTCCATTACGTCTTTGTGACAAAAATACGAAACTGGATTTCTTCCCACATATATCATTCCGTGAGCAGGCTGTCGAGTGACGTTGTACCAAACTTTAAATTTCCTGGCATTCGTTTCGAGATACATCTGATCTGGGGTCACGGAAGCTACGTTAGATCCCTGCTGCAGGAATATCTCGCGGCCGCTACCAGCGTCTAACACGACCGGTACTACGTCTATGGTAAATACCGTATAAGTCGGTTTGAATTCCCCGTCCCATACCCTAAAATAGAACGTAGCCGGTTGTAGTAAGCCTGCATGTTCGTATACGACTCTGTCATGGTCCACGTCATCTTGAGAAAATTTGTTTACGGACTGGGCCTCCTCGAGGGTTTGATTTCCCTCTAGCAGCACAATTCTTCCTTGCGTGGGACCACTTATTATATCGTATAGTATGTCAGTCGCGTTAGTATCGGCGTCAACCGTGCGCAAGTCTTTTTTCGTTATGGTGTAGTTCTCGCCCTGGACCACCTTTATTTGCGGACTATCTGTCACCAGTCTGAAGGGTTGATCGTTGACCGGTATGATCTCTATCGGTATGGAAACATTGCAAAGCAGGATGTAATCGGGTAATAGGTATATCGTCACGTCGATTTTATCAGCTAACGTGTCCGAACCGTCGTGTTGATAATTAATAGCACCGTTTTCTATCTGAGCTCGCGTCAGAGACGATATGGACGGTATCAACTCCCCATGGCTTGGTTGTGAACACTGCGCTTCTATTTGCGGTTGGCGGACACCGGCTTGAGTCTCTAAATACGCTATAACGTTTGTGATGTTGACTTTAAAAGGCACCGTTTCGCCTTCTTTCACAGCAATTTGAGGGATGTTCACATACTTTGCCAATCTGCCAGTGGACACCGATATTTCGATGTGAAACACCTGTTCGGGAACTGGTTTCGCGAATGCCGCTTCCACCGTGAACATGAATGAATCGTTCGTAAATAAATCGGAGAACGGATGTGTGTGTTCGTAGTAAACTAACGAATCGTTTACGTCTTTTTGCGTGAACTGTTTGATAGAGCGATGGTGGTTCTCTCCGTTCAATAGGACGAGACGACCAAGCGACGGAGATCTGTCTATTTTAAAGTATATCGTTCTAGCGACGTCTGAGCATTTTGCCATCAAGAAGTAACTATTCAAAGATTCCCGCATGAGAGGAAACATTCGCAGTTTATTATTCCGTGCTAACTTAACAAATACTGTTTTTGTCGTAATTAAAAATGTTATTTTGGAAAGGTCGTGAACTCCATCTGTGACGTTAAAAATCATTCTACCCTTTGTACCATCTGAAATAAACAGTTGTTTTTAATTCATATTTTGACGCGTTTATAAATTACGTTAATAATACTTGACCATCTGATGGTAGGTTGATAAGTAAAAGCCTAAAGGCAAAATAAGCACACTAAAGTAGAAAAAGCGTATTCACTCTTGATCTGAGTCATTCACAGTATAATCTGTTAGGAAAACCAATGCGGACAACTTATTCCACTCCTTCGCGGTACGCATAATAAACGAGAAGCAAAACGCGTGTCCGTACCGGAGGCATATCTATGATGGAAGGTTGGATATGCATAGTCTATCTTTGGAATAGTCAATCTTTACAGTAAATAAAGAAACTAAGAATGTTTCGGTCATGTATTTTTAGGATTCTATTCATAAAAATAAGAGTCGCAAATTGTCAGTAAGCTTAGTCAAAAACTTTAAGAATAAGCTTACTTTTGAATTCACAATCTAGTCGAACGACTGCTCAAGGCTTTCTAGTGCTAAATCACACGATCGACCACCAACTCCAGTCAATAGCCTCATACCATTGTAGATACTTACTAGTGTGTACGAAGACTACTTGTCCTCTGTCTATATCGCCTTGAGTGAACTGATAAACAGGCTTGGTTTCATCTTCCTTCATTGCAATAAATCCCGACACAATGTCCATAATGCGAATAGTCACATTGTCAAGGGGCGTGTCTATATCGTTAACATCTGGAAATTGTATAATAGTAGTTTTAGCGTGTACATTTCGATAACATGTACCAATATTTTTTTTTAATTAATATCTTTAATCATAGAAAGTTTCCTAAATCTAGTCGATTTACACTTTAATAAACGAATAAAGTTTGTCTCGGAATTAATATATTCAACTTTTAATCGCTGTATCTTTCGCGGCGGTCGATTATTTCTATTCGTAATACTGAGCATAGCCGACTACTCATTACAGACTACTCCAATATAGGTTCGTAATTTATTATGCAACAGGGAATTCGGGAATACGCATATAATTTATATATTGACTAAATATCATTTAAATATTGACTAAATATGTTTATTCACAATCTTTACTCCTACAAAATGACACCTATGATATTATTTTATATTTGTAAATTTTATAATATACAAGTAATAAAAAGTAAAAAATAAAGCGAGGGAACTTGAAAATATCGAAATACAACGCTGTTTTTCAGACAAAAACGTGACGTCAGCGTCCATGAAAATAATATGCAGGGCTGGGTTTTTTTAATTTCTGCTCGTTGTTATAATCTATCGTTATTGCAATCGTAATATTGAAATATGACCGCTTTGATCAACAGTGTGTTATTAGAATTATTTTTGATACACTTTTGTATATAGGTAAAATACACTACTTCCAAAATGTTTTCACGTTTAACTCCATGAAAGCACGAAATTCATAAAATATTATTCCATATTAAATATAAATGGAACATTCTGATCTTGTCGCTGACATGACCCGACTCCGACGTGAAAATGGCCCATCATGGCCGCCGTTATAAAAGGCCTAAACAATATCGCAGGTTTAAAAATTTTATTGAAGATAAATATTAACTTTTCGTTGAAATTATTTACAGCATTATATTAACGTAAATAAACGGTAAAAGTATAAAAATTATACACGTATATTCCCTATTGTATTGAAGGTTTAATTTATTTAATAAAAGGTAAATACTATTAGTTTTATTATTATTTAGACGGAAAATGTTCATTACTAAATTCGTATTCGTTATTTTCCTTTTTATATTTATGACACATTGCAATAATTATTATAAAAATAACTGTCTTGAGTGACGTTGCGAAACTATTGTTTGTAATATTTTTTGTGATATGTTCGTCAGGGCAAAAGCGTTATACAATCTTCATAGAAAAGCTCGCATTAATATAACGCATTAATTAAAAGATTAAATATAGTAATTCTACAAAATTCGCGTTGCGTTAGCTTATTTCAGTTACTTAGGGCGCTTCAACATATGCAACTGGTTTTAATGATCGCTTGAGCATTCATAAATCTTATCATGAAAATGTGTCAATAATTATGTTATACCATTAATTAATAAAAACAATATTATTCCATTATACAAAATCCCTGCAATAATCTATGTTATATTTTCACAATTCGCAAAATATATTACTTTCTTACTTAACAAGGATAAAGTTCCAATTATCAGCAATCTGCCGATAACACTACTTCCTTTAGTTAATTAATCTATCAAGTTATTTGTTCGCACGAAAAGATACAGTATAAATACGCAGTTCACGTCACTGATTTAATAATAATAACTGCAACAACATAAGATCGTTCAATAAATGCCTTATATTCATAGATTTCATAAAGCTTTCTCTGACATCTTAATTAAATTCACAGGATTTACAAAGTTGCTACAATACATGTATGTTATTAGCGCCTCTCGGCAAAATGCCGTTCCTGTCGATACCAACGGGACGAATGACAAAACACGACGAAAACACAGAACTGTACTGACAGCAATTAATAATATAAACTCACCGTACACGGTCGCTAAAGAGCTTACTTACACAGTTCGTTCCTGGTGAATGTAAACACACCCCCCTCCCACACGCACAGTCCCGTGTTGGCGGATACTATGGGCGGCTCGTCGTTGACCGGCACGATGTTGATCTGCATGTGGAACGGTTCGCTCTCCTTGCCGTCCTCGGTCACAGCCAACAGCTTCATCGAATCCGCTGTGTCTTCAGACCCGTCGTGTACGTACTGCGGAATAAGTGAGCGAGCAGAAGAATCTTCATATTAATACGTGAAGACAAAACTTTGTACACCTTTTTCTTTTAATTTTTTGGAAACATAATTTTATTATAAATTAACGTCACATTTCTACCACTATGTGAACACTAGCATTAAAAGACATTTATTAGAGCAAAGTTTTGTGAACAAACTTGAGCGTGTTCTGTGGGTATTCGCATTCCTCTGAGTTTATCATAAGAGCTTTAAAAGCATACGTTGTTTGCTAATGTGCACTTGGCCAGTGTGGTTGAACACGACCCTAAAGCTCTCTCAACTGTTAGTAGAGGCCTGAGCAAAGTCCAACATATATTGGTTGTAATAGTAATTGCAACAGAACATAGAACCATAGATTGTTCGGAAGTAGATGTGAAAAAATTATAATTATATTCTATCATAACTTTATTAACATTTAGAAACGTTATTATAAACTGGAAGATTATCTCAAGGACTTGAATTTGACTTGATATACAACCATAAGTAATATGAGTTCACTGTAGTTCTTATAGGTAAGAAAATATTGTTAGTTGTCTGCCGCTACTTCTCCAGAGCGTACTCATGGTAGGGTGCTGTTGAACTGACAGCATAGCTTGCCTAACGAAAATTGTTTTTTAAAACATACGTAAAATAAAAAAATTAACATAATTTATTATTTATGTTGTCAATTTTGTTTGTTATTTTTTATTACAATTAAAAAACAAAATAAGGGCTCACTTGTATGTTTGCAGAATTGAGTTTCAATACCGGTAACACTTCTAGCTCGTGTTCGCCCAACACTATCTTGCCGAATTGCGGTTTCTCCAATACGCGGTACGATACCACCTTCCCTCTATAAAACTCCGTGTCGGTCCTGAACAAATCCGGTCGTATGCTCACCGCCTCGCCTTCGACGACGGTCAGATTACGAGCGGTAACGTAGTAATGCTCCGGTATTACGACCACGACAAGTTCGAGTGCTCGCAGCCAGACTATTCCGTTCGTAACGTCCATTTTAATGCGGTCCCTCGTGCGATTCACGCCCGATTGAACATAAACAAGTCGTTTCGAATTAATCATGCCCTGGTCGAACATGCTGGTCGGGACGGGGTCCTCGTTGAAATTCTCGGTTCCCATCGAGTTGAGCGTTGGCGTGATTTCCAACCATCCAAAGAAAGGGCCCTGCGTCACTTTGTAAATGATGTTACCTGGCTCTATGTCCGGATGCATAACCTACAAGTTAAATTGTTATCATTACAAAACCGCCAACACGTGTTTATGTATCATTGTTTTGAGTATCTACTTATCGTCGTCTCAAGACCCGTTACGACCGACTAATCACAAAACTGTATTATTATAGTTCTTTTTTGGATTCCAATAAACAATGAGATAAATTACCATTTCTAAAATTGATCTCTCGACCAATCGAATTTGGGGCTTTACAAATTTGCTATAATAATTGAGAATAAGCAAGTAGAAACAAAAGGACCGTTACCTAGCAGCAAGAGAGAGAAAGATTACAAGAACCTAACATTACGATGGTTTTTAAGTAATATTACTAACTATGTACATGATAAGTAGTCATGAGGTATTTTTTATTTTTATATACGGTATCGTTTCGAAAAATAAGCTCTCGACTTTAAAAAAATATTTCCGTTGCGACTGAGCCCCATTCGTTACCAGGGCGATGTAATTATAAATAGACAATAATAAAACACTGTTTTATTGTACAAAGCTTGGTTTACAAACTAACGGACATAAAACAATATGCCATTGCGATAACATAATCCTTACCGCCAATAAACCATGTTAGTGTAACAGGTTTCTTCAGTATCTTTTGAACCGGATACTCCGGTCTCCGCCACTACTCGCGTTAGTACACCGCGATTTGTGCGCTCTGTCAAAACTATTGTCAGTATCGAAGCTTAATCCACGGAAGCCGTAATCTTTATCCGTATCAGAACATCCGAATAAACAATAGATACAACAACTCAATTATGCTCGCATCACATGCGTCAGAATTCACAATTACCACCTAATATTTGGATCGACGATTAAAAATTAGAAACATAACCAGAAAAACCATCCACTTTAAGTTTATACTGAGATTCCTTATGATATGGACAAACAGACAGATCACACACAACCAACATCAAACATCTATGTAGAGGTATAAATTCGTGTGAGCCTTGGAACGAACTTGACACCCTTTGATCAGGTTGTTTCTAACTGAGCTAGATAATTTATTTCCTTTCGTTCTTGATAAAACGAATCAACTATGTAATAATGAATAAAAAAAAAAAACTAGTACTATTCACCTCTAAAATATCCTTAGTTATGTTGACGCTTGTCGTTTCTTCCACTAACAGTGGTTTGTTAGTTTTGACCCTCAACGGTTCCCAGTAACTGGACGGGAAGATTTTTATCGTATACTTGCCTTCCCCCCGAGCGTCAAGACACATTACCTTGAATCTGAGAAAAAGTTCAATAAAATTAGTGATTATATAATTAATCCTAAAATAAATTTATTGCATTTCCTTTGTGCAGTGTGATCAAATACCACAAATTTAAAGAGCATACACCGATAAAACTTCAACACTTCAACTCATTGAGAAATCTTAGCCGTGCAAGTTTCTCCGCGAGGTTTTCCTTCGCCGTCGACGACGGAAGATATAACTTTGTTCGCTTCTAAAAGTTGGAGGGTGTGTGCTCATCCTAATTCGAATTCCATCTCAAACTATATTAATGACGTGCAGAGGAAATATTTGTGTTATAAATTCCACAGCTTAAATTGCATAACATGTGTTAGTGGGTGAGGAATATACTCTGCACACAACGTACCCAACTCACCTAGGATGAAAAGCAAAGAAAATGTTAACAGCGAATAACCCTGATTAATGGTGAGAGGTGACACCACCGTATGTTGCCGAACAAAAACATGGCTGGAAACATACAACTTTCAACTGGACAATTTGTACTAAGCCTAAACGGTGACCTACTCGCATTTATCCAGTTCATTTTTGCCAAAGAGATTGCCCGGTTCGGCGAGGGTTATACCTGAACGAATCAAAAGCCGTGTTCGTCTCTCGATGTTTGTATGATACGCGGCCGTTGGCCAGGTCCAGTTGGGTAAATAAGTACCCGCTCCTCCCCTCTCCTATCTCGATGGAGCCGTGCTTCGGCTCCTGCGTCACCTCGTACCGAATGTCCTCATCCAAGCAGTTCATGTTTGTGTCCACCTGTTGAATGAACTTGTTGACAACATACAGAATGCAACAGATAAGTCCCAACAAATAATTCGTTTTTTGACATTGGTGACTTGTGAAATTAGTTTTTGTGATATCATTTGGATAACAGGTCAAAATGTGTCAGTTGGCTTGACAACATCGATACGTGTGTAAGTGGCTTATTATGTGTTATTTATAATTATTACATTCCTCGCCTTTTACCATAATATTATGCTATTTTGTTGGTGACAATGGCAAAATAACGAGTATGTCATTGTATAGAAGGCAAAAAGGGAATTATCCATTAACTCTTTGTGAAATTAGTTATATTTAAAATTATGAACCCGTCCTCCCTTCGCTCTGGAAAATTTGGAAAAGTATCCTATATTACGACTCATAACATAAGTTCTAAATAATAATGCCTAGAATGATTCGAGTTTCTTCAGTGGTATTAGTGTTATGCATGTTCAGACAGACAGACTCAATCTAAATTAAAATTTCCAAAAAACATTAGATGTGCAGGTTTATGAATAATATAGAGTACCAGTTTTATTAATAATGTAATGCGCATATATTAATATTTTAAGTGTTACGAGTTATATTTCATAGGTAAAAAAGTAGATACAGTGTATATGTATGATGGGGTTAATCAGACTCTAAGAATCTATAATAGTCGAATATAATTGACACGATGTTAGTATAAATATTAAACTTCCGGTTTTTAGTTGGTAATACCGCGATTGCATTCGTTTCAGTCATTCATGTAACAGAAAAATGTAAATAAACGTCGACTGAAAGGAATATCGTATTCGTGGATAATCGCGGCCAATTATCTCCGCTTTGTGAACTAACGAAGGCTTTGTGCCATTTATAGTAGGATTTATTCGACGATGCAGTGCTTACCTGCATGTTTTTAGGAGTTATAACAACCGATTTTCCATTTTCGACAACCGAGCCATTCGTCGGGATCATTCGTATAAACGGAGGCGATGCTTGAACCTCCAAAACACCGTTGACGTCGAACAATCCATCCGATATCCAAAAAATTACCTTTCCGTACTCTTGGCCCTGATGCTTAAACAGTACCATGTTTTTGTTTATGTCGTCTTGGGTGAAGTGAGCGATTGGCTCCGATGGGCTATCGGCTCTGAAAATCCCCCCATTGAGTGGATCCTTAGTGAACTGTTGGACTGTGTACGATATATCAGACGGTTTAGTGTCCAAATCTGCGTCGGTATAGTTCAAGTCTTTCGCAGTAATAAGCCGAGCACCGCCATGTACTATGTTGAACACTTTATCGTTGACACGTACAGGACTGTTGTCGTTCTTCAGCAAAATATCTATGTGAAACACTCCCACATATTGAAAATCTTCGGGCTCGGGGCTGAGAGCCATAAAATGGAAGGAATCGTGTCTACTTTCCGAGTCATCGTGATTATAATACACTCTGTCCGAGTTAAGTTCGTTCAAAGTGAAGTAGGTCGTGTTGTCCCTGATAATTTTCAAATTTTCGTTTATCACTTCTATTTTTCCGTGTCTCGGCAATCGTGTGATGTTAAATAAGAGATTGGTCACGGTGTCTGTGCGGAAATTTAGGTGTGTGGCTGGAATGGTCATTCGGGATCCTTCGATTACTCTCAGCCTTTCGAGTGTGGTGTGAACGCGCCCGGTCGCGTGATCGGTTGTTGTGGCTGCCGGCACGTGTCTGATCGTCATTACCCCCGTAATATTATCACACTCGGTCGCACCCACGACGTATTCAAACTCATCCTGTATATGAGAGTATGCCCGTCTGTGCAGTCTATACCACAGTTGGTCCGTATCGATGTGCTGTTGTGTGAAAGTACTATGCGCTTGTATATGATGTTTTCCTGAAGACAAATGCAAGATGCCATACTTGGGTATCTTCGTGATCGTGTACATAATACGTTCGACCGGCAGTGCTATAGGTTTTGTACTGAATCGCAAATGTTTTGCAGATATGAACGCCTCCCTTGTATTATTAAGAATTAATTCTTCCTTGACCGACTGATACAATTCGAGTTTTATGAACGTCAATCGAAAATCGTACAACGTATTCGTTCGTATAGACCCCACAGACGCTTTGAACTGCGAAAAGAAAAAAAAACACGGTCACAAACTACTCGTATGTCGCAAAGATGACAGATAACGGCAGCTAAATCACCTTAAACTCGTCGTGCATGGGAGTCCCTAACAAATGCATGTATCGTACGCGTCCCACGTTAATCATTTCGCTAGTGAATGAGTCGATCGTTTGCCACGTGCCGTCGACTACTCTCAGACGTTCTACCACGCCGAACTGCGGTGGCTTCACGATGTCATACCTGAGGGCAAAGTTGTTGTTCGTAACAAAAATTAAATCTAGGATTGGTTTTGCAATCATGAAAAAACAAAAGCAACGTTTACGAAATTGTAACAAGATATTCACTCATGATATGAGTTCACTTATAACGTTTGTGCGTGATACATATTACGGGGCTCCTTTTTCATATTTAAAAATTAATGCTTGACTATCGCTATGCGAGCAAAGGAACGATGCCGTCCATATTACAAAAAAAAATAAGTGATACGCCAAACAAGTAAATATGGTTAGAAAAAAAACACCGACTTCAATTGAACGTGAATTCTTCTTAGTTTCATTTCCTATTTTTAACCTTATAAGTGCTATTTAAATAATAAAAATCAATAATAATTTATTTAAATTATGTCGAATAGCCATATTGTACCCACTCCCATTAAACTTGGGAACATTACACTTGAAGTTGTTGACCGTTACGTTTACCTAGGACAGACAATCCAGTTAGGTAAGTTTAACTTCGAGAAAGAGATCTCTCGCCGTATCCAGCTCGGATGGGCAGCGTTCGGGAAATTACGGAAAATCTTCGCGTCCAAGCTTCCGCAGTGTCTCAAGACAAAAGCCTTTGACAAATGTGTTTTGCCAGTAATGACATACGGAAGGGAAACATGGCCACTAACTATGGGTCACATAAGAAGGCTCAAGGTCACCCAGCGGGCAATGGAGAGAGCAATGCTCGGTATTTCCTTACGTGATCGAATCAGAAATGGTAAGATCCGTAGGCGAACTACCAACACTGCTCGAAAGATTTCCAAGCTGAAGTGGCAGTGGGTGGGACACGTGGAGGACCGATTAGGAGAATCGATGACCGTTGGGGCGGAAAGGTTCTCGAATGGCGACCACGCACCGCACGACGCTGTGGATAGACCCTCAACAAGATAGACCGACGATCTGGTGAAGGCCGCGGGTAGCCACTGGGTGAGGGCAGCGCGGGACCGATCGTCCTGGAGATCCTTGGGGGAGGCCTATGCCCAGCAGGGGGCATTGTCTGGCTGAGATGATGAATTGGTATTTTTTCTTAAATAGAACCAAGCGAGATGCATACCCTTTCAAATAAATAAGGAGTTTACCAAATCGGTTAATTAATGACTGTTCTGTGGTAACCAACCAAAAAAAAATACAAACAAATTGAGAACGAGTAAACGAGTCACCAGTTTCATTGAACTCGGAAGCTAAATAAATAACAAGTGGCTTCGATGAAAAATTAAATTATATATCTCCTATATTATTTACAAAAATCATCTTACATACTGAGAACTAAATTATAACGCTATTAACAGATTCTTCTATCAATAACTTTTTGATCAAAACGCAACAACTGCATTGCGGCAGAAACAGAATGTTCGTAGTAAGAAACTAGCAAAGGATTTCGCCGGCTGCTAATGAATACTGTTTGAATATTGTTAAATGTGTTCTTGTCTTGCGGTTTTGATTTGCACTGCAGCTAACTAGGCCACGACAATGTACTTAGCGAGTTCATCTAAACACACGCCGGTCATTTGGCAGCTGAATACGTGTGGATATTATAAGTGAATTGAATTTAAGGATGATTCTTATATTGTTAGTTTTAATGGAAGTAGTGTGCAAAAATACTACTTCTAAAAATTTATTTCAGAAAACAATTGAGGGCCAGTAATTTATACTGAATCTGTTCTTAAGCGATGACTTAATAATATCACACCATTGTTATTTAATTCTTTTTTCTCCATAATTGTCTGTCGTATCTGACAACGGTATACGTTTCAATGGTGTGGAGCGATGTGACGGTGCTGATTGATTGTGCAATCGATTTCGTTATAATGATCCGAGTTAATTGTATTAAGTGGCATAATCGCTGCGTTATATGTAAAGATGTACAAAGTTGTACAAATTACAATGTTAATATTCAGTTCAGACGCGAAATTAAACTATTCTCGTGACCAAAATATTGAACGCATTATTATTTGAAATGAAATTAAGACTCATCGTACCGTTCCTATGCAACGCAACAAATAATGCATTTGAGCGACTGTATGATTTTTGTGTGAGGCTTTGAAATTGCCGCGTGGCGACTAATTATTCGGCTATTCTGGCGGTAAAGGGAAATGATGTGAATGTATTACATAATTATAGTAGGATAAAACGTTAGAGGTGTATGGGGTTTCATCCAATCCGTAAATAGTAGTAGGAATCTTTAGCTACCTGAGTAACCCACTTTCCTTTTAAACATAACATTATTTCGGTTGTTGATCGGGAGAGACGTTGATCGCAGTATGACCTGAATCATATGCATTGTCAGGCGGCTTATTAATAATAATAAACTATCACACCGCCCCCGCAAACTCTTAAGATATGTGTAGCAAAAAAATAATAAAGAACACCAGAAGTAGTTCAGTCCGTACGTTATGTTCAAGAACCCGCATATTATCAGAGTTCTGAGGTGTAATGAACGTCAGAAATTTTTCCCAGCAAAACATCGGAGAGTGCTATCTGTACATTTTACACAAACCACCGCACACCTGTTTGAAATTTGCATCAGTTGCGGAGCAGACTCCGTGTGGGATGCACGTGCCCACTCTATACGACCGTAGCGGACATCGAACCTTTCAAGAAATTAAACGATCGGACAGTTATTCGATAGCAATTAAAATTTATTAGGATTGTTTCTCATTTTCAAGTATTTTATGCAAATATATCTGTCTAGCAATCTTAGCAACTAAGAGGATGAACCTAAATCGTATGGACGTTTATTTGTTTTTTCTTCACCAAGTAGAATAATAACGCTAATAAAGGAAATCATGGTTGTCAATTCGTTTTTTTTCTACTTGTAACTAAACTTAGAGTTAGATGGCCAGGGTGATATCAGCGGACGTTTGAAATTTTCCAATAGAAAATTTCTTACATTGTGCGCACAGGCTTACATTACATCAGCGAAACGAACGAGCAAGCGCGATATACTCGTAGCTCAGTACCGATGCTTTGTATTCACGTAGTAAAATTATATCATCTAATAGAATATGTTGCTACGTCGTATTATATGTTAATTCAATATTTTTTTGAATATAAAAACAATTATTAAACAACAGCAAACTGCCTTCGTTTTGCTTCGAATTCGGATGCTTTCGGTCTTCAAGCGAATTAGCTTTAAGTTAATTAAAAACCATATTGCGATGAACAACTCATTCATATAATATGACATTAGACACCGATTCGTACGATTATTTGTTGCCCGAGACACTCAATATTATTATCTAACTAATCCCCTAAG
The DNA here is from genome assembly GCA_003671415.1 of Megathymus violae. Lineage (NCBI taxonomy): Eukaryota > Metazoa > Arthropoda > Insecta > Lepidoptera > Hesperiidae > Megathymus > Megathymus violae. The sequence continues at coordinate 3,511,076 of PDGT01000018.1, forward strand.
ATTCCACGTATGCTTCAACAGATCTTCGATATTTGAACCTCGATATTACTGATGTATAAAAAAGGCTTCAACCATCTTTAAGCTTAAGTCAACTTCTCCCTTGTTTTTGATGCGCCCTGTTAAACACTGGAAGTATAGTTTAGTATAGGAAGTATAGTTTTAGTTACAGTATTCGAAAATCAGAAGCATAAGTGGCTTAGCTGTTACAGATGTATGTAGGCGATGGTGACAGCTTACTACTAAGTGATAAGACAGCCTTTCGAAGCCCACTGTTGGACATAGGCCTCCCCCAACATATGCCACTTTGACCGATCCAAATTCTTTTGAATCTAGCCGATGGCCGCTTCTTTTATCAGGTCGTCATTCCACCTGGCCGGTGGGTGTGTATGCTTCGTTTGCCAAGACATAATCGCCATTCGAGGACTTTTTCTCCTCAGAGAACCGATATGTTCTTCAACCTATGTGGCCAACCTATTGCTACTTCGGCCGGGTAATTTTCCGAGCTATGTATATCGATAACTTTACCTGGTACTGGGATTGTTTTTCTCCTATTTCATTAAAACGATTATTAAATTAACGATTAAAATTTTGAACAATATATATATATATATATATATATATATATATAT
>PDGT01000018.1:3511718-3539543 GCA_003671415.1 Megathymus violae
ACTACTGTATTAGAATTTTGTATAATACTATACTATAATATAATGTAATACCATAGTAGTTATATAGTTACTATAAGTAAACTAAAACTAGGAATTTTAAAAAATAAGCGGAATCGGTCAAGCCATTCTCAAGTGATCTTGCATGCATACGGCAATTCATTTTGAATCGTGTCATTACATAAATTTCATTGAACTTCATTATAATATTTTAACATAACACTATCGCATTAAGGTCATCGTATTGTATCAATTAAATAAAAAAAAATAATCTCTCCGCTTTCATCCATTCCGCGAACCATAGCAGAAAAATGCTATCACCATAATTGATCAATTCCCTGTAAAACGATACAAGCAATCCTATTGTGGTCTTTACAAAATCAGTACCGTATTATAAAACAGGAATAAAAAGCTTTATTGTTTGCTTTTATATTCTCTTCGTTTCATTTCAATATATTTTATTGAAGCTTATTGCAATTCGATAATCGAAAATATGAACGGAAGCGTGCATGACACACGAAAACGTTATTATAGCATCAAATCACCGCCCCGCTGCATCGTGTTGAATTTAATTTTTTAGACAATTTTACACAGCTTCACCGTCCCTGGATAGACTACCTGACTCGGGAGATAAGTCAGTCTGGTGGTTGTGATACTTTCATTACTTATGACACATGCTGTATATATTATATTTCATTACTGATATATTAATTCTAGTCTAGACGGGTCAAACATACACGAGGTGCGAGGCAAGACGCGTTCCCGAAACTCTTGCAGCATTCGTGGCACAGCATTAAGAGTACACAATGCACTTAAAATTATTAAAACCGCCGCTCCATAATTATTTATATTGTTATATAATATTATTTTGTATCATGTGTTAACACTGCCGAAATGGCACAACGCGAAGACGGCGACGGCTTCACTTCCAACTACAGAGTGAATGTAATACATTCACTGTCACTTCAATTACGATATAATCCTACAATGTATGTGCTTATACCAAAATTAAAGCTCTTTTTTTTATGACGGTACGATAGATAATAGTAACTAAGAGTAACTCCTTGGAACAGTCGAGTTAAAAATTATAACGTTTTGCTTAACCTCAAACACCATTTATTGATCTAAAACGACGACGGGACCGCCATTGACGTTTCATTTACCCTTGCCGTATCATGAATAATACTAAAGCAACCGATAATAACACTTGAGCGATTTAGTGAAGGTGGCACAGCCGTACCCTTCTCTATAACTTTTGACCTTGAAAACCTTATTGAAGTAATTGAGGACTTAAGGTCGTAATATCAAAGATAAGGTTATAATGGTTTCACGTAATTAAAATCAGAAATATTAATCCATTCACGAAGTGAATCGAACCCCCTATCCACGGTCATCACAGAACATATTGAAGAAAGTCTTAACGCCGTAAAAACAATCAGTGATGATATATGTGCGAGTTGTCGACATCGCATATGTGTCGAACACCACACGATTGATTGAGGTCAAATGTACGGGTTAATTTCAACACATTATTAGAAATGTTTAGAAAGTAATTTATAAAATTCAACCGTTTCTCTAATACTATTATTTTATTTACTAACATAGTTGCTGAGGAACACAGCCGAGTTTAGCTCCTCTGAACTAAACTAGTCGTGTTCCATGAACATTTCATAAAGCTCTTAAAAATTTGTAAAACTTGTTTAGAATACAATAAAAGTTAATAAAATTTTACAGTTCACCATCGATAAGAATTTCTTGCGGCATTCCTTATATATTAACACGATGACAGCCGATATAAGGAAATTGCCGAGAGCCATTTATAACGTTCATATGTACAATGCAGAGGAGAAGGGGAGGTACTCACTTCACTTGGACGTTGGTCTCGTCGGCGTTGGTGGTGAAAGTGAGGTTCTCGGCGCTGATGAGCGCGTACGAATTGTGCACCAGATGTAGGCCCGTGTTATTCACAAGCCGCACTTGCAACGGAACTATGAATATTCGCAGCACACTCGGACCGCTCGTCTCTATGCCGTCCGAAACCTATTAACGTCACAGCGTTATTAATATTAAACCTATTATGGTCTATATGATAGCCATAGTTATTGGGACTAAAGATTAAGTATAACATCAGGCTACCTACAACGATCTAGTATGTTCGGTTGTTTGGGAATTCTAGTTCTATTTCTAGTTGTTGCTGTTATTAAGGGCGTCCTGATAAATGTTTGTTTAAGTGTCTCGGTTTTCTGTGATAAATTATATACCTATATATTTCGTATGAACATCAAATTACCAAATATTTATTGCGAATCGAGCATGAATCCACCTGTTACTTTTAACTCTTTACGCAAAACTCGCGTGAATTCCGTTAACAAATTGCACCGACAATTTTTTTTTGGTCATTCAAAATAACATTGGTATCGGCTTACAAATCCGACAGCCATGTACGCCATAATATTATGAAACCGAACACAATAAAATATTATTTTTCTTATATTCATAAACATCTGTTAAAGTTCACGTGCAAGAGTTAAAGCAACTTACAATTTACCGATCCTCCCAAAAATATCTTGGATTGCTCGCTTTCTAATTCTAATTCGTTATTCCAAATTGCCATTGCTTATTCCCCGCACTTTCTGGCATTCAAAAATTAAAATTTTCAAAGCTGGAAAGTATCCTAGGCTTATGACTCATATAGCTGACACGTCACTAATTAACAGAAAGATGGACAACACCAATTCCAAAAAAAATCTGTCTACTGTCTATTGTGATAATAAAGTAAACGTATAATAATTAAAGTTTTCATAAAATATTGAACAGTGTAAAAAATTGCTATAGCAGTTTTATTATGAGTACAGATTACTTTAAGACGGATTCCCTACAAATATACAATACATATATCCCTACAAATATACAACAATGATTTCAATGATTCAATGATTTTCATTCTATACTAAAATCATAAAGAGAGAGTGAGTTTGTGTGTAAGCTCCTTTAATCACGGCACATGTTAGAAAAATTATTTTACTATTTGAAAGGTTCGTTATTTCGAATAGACATGCGCTTTATATCAAGTGTATGCGCATAATTGTTGAACCTGAACGGAGTCAGGCCGGGCCACAAGTTATGTATGAAGTGATATTATATTTAAATACATATGTACATCTGTTAATGGACACCATTCAGAGAATACACGCCGTTTCACAGTTAAAAAATATCTTTATTAGTAATTAATTCATAATTGCATTCACGCGACTTAGTTTTACTGTTCTCGCTACTGATAACATTCCAGGCAGTTTGTATTTTAATATCAGAATATATATGTGAATCGTATAATTTTAAACGGTTTTTAATGTCCTAGAATAAGTTTTGACGTATTCGATTATTGCCGGAATTATATTATCATAATGACACTATTCTACGATTCAAGTATCCTATTCATATTTTTAAAACTACCAACAATAGCCCAATCGTTAAATTTACTTATTATTTTGTTAATAATTCGTCATTTTAAATGCATCAAAAACTTACTAGAAATCAATTTATTCAAACAAAAATAATTAATTTTATATCGCGATCAATACTACCAATGTTTTCTGATTATTTTAAACATTTACAAGTAAATGGTTTGTGGCATAGATAACTGGTTGAATTTCATACACGCTCTTTTGTTTACAATTTCGGGAAACGTGTAAACATAATACGGTGACTAAAATCCACCAACGCCGAAAATAATGAACATTATTTTGACTCTCGATTGTTGATCGACTGCTAATTAAATAAACTTTAGTACTGGATTGAGCCATTGTTTATTGGTGTCATTCCATTATTCTCTGGGATGTATTCGAAAAAATGTAAAATGTTATTTTAATTGACAAGTATGTACGCATTGATACATCTATATCGTACACTGAACACACCAATATACTAATGATGATGAATAATAATGAAGCTATCTCCTAGTTTTCAATGACCCCGAATCGATATGGTTATATACACTTCAGGCAGCGATAGCGCTGTACTCCTTATCCACAGCCCACGCTAGGATAGCACAGTACAAACATTCTTCGCACTGATGAATCGCGCTATTCACACACTAGGCGATTACTTTCATTAACAATGCACATAAAATTAATTCAAGCCACTTTCTGTTCTGCGGTTTTATATTATAATTAATTTAAAATTAATATTTATTCAAAATTTTCTTATGTTTGTGGGATTTAAAGTGTTAACCTATTAAGCTTTTAACAATCTTTAATTTTTTTTAGGTTTTAGTTTTGAAATGTTCTCACCTAATTTAATTGTACTATACTTGTGACGCATACACTAAAGACAATAAGTACCTAGTTATTATCACTGATTATAAATAATTAAAATCGATTGGATTTCGTAGCACAAATGCGAATTATTCAAGGCAAAGAATGCAGCCATTAAACTTCCAAAGTTCATAAAAAAATTTTTACTCGTACCATCTAGACCAATTGTTTGCAGCGTTAATTTACGATATGATATTTTACTATCCTGGCTTTGACGTTTGTTAGTCGCAAAGAGCTGTTGTGTACCGGTGCCAGCAATATACAAAACTCGAATGAAGTATCTGGCACTTGGATATTCAACGCTGGAATACTGATTCTTTGTTGGATTCGAACAAGTTGTTGGCGGGTTCACGTCAAAAAAATACCTACATAGAAATAAAAGATTAAAAATGTATCTACCTGTAACGTTAGCCGAAGTGATGTTTTGTTGAGTTGTTTGTCAGATGCGGTCCCGTGAACGTATGATACAATACCCGAATTTATGTCCTGTTGGGTGAACGAGTTCACCGGTTGTCCGGACATTTCAATGTGTCCACTGAAAAAGGTATTTTTGTTAATAATCGAAATTTTACTTTTAGATAGATAGATATATAGATAGTATTTTTATTAATAATCGAAAATTTACTTTTAGACTAAATTAAAAATCTTACCAAGAAAATTGGTATGTCGATCTTAAAATCCAACTTAGTTTCCGCCGATGTACTTAATACTTGTAATAAGTACTACTATTACTACTAGTACTATTACTAAGAGTACTAGTACTTCTACTACTAGTACTATGAATTAAAAATAAGACTGTGTGTGTGTTATCTCAAATATCTAAATTTTGAAACGTAAAATTACAGCCTTTCATTATTTTAATTGGAACCAGCATTTTTGCGTTTCTATGGAATATGTATTTAAAATACTTGAGTTCTACGATCAATAAATTAGGAGCATATTATGTTTAACAACACAAAAATGTCGGTGAAGTTGCGCCTCTGTAACTGTCTAAGTTAACTTATAATCTTTTCATAGAGCAGCGCACGTACCAACGTGAATAGAGTGTCACTATGCTTGGAAAACATTCACGAAAAGAAAGGTTTCCGAAATTGAATTTTGAAATAGCAACTTTAGTACAATACCTTCCCGCGTCATTCTTTCCGTACAAAACGGTGTACAAAAGATCTTCTGCAGGAGTGTCGGGATCTTCGGCTTTGAGTATGTCCGGCGTCAGCAGCTTACGAGTTCCCTAAGAACATTACAGTCATATTATTATATATGTAGCTAAAAATCAAAAGGTTTATTACGCTGTTAATAATTAAATTAATAATTCTTGTAACGTACTGAACTAATTTACGTACTGTAGAATATAAGCCATATAAAACTAAGGCTTAAAATCGTCACTTTGTTGATTGTCAGTGCTATATTCATGTTTTAAATACGTTTAAAAGCGTGATATGTTAAGCATATTAAAAATTTCTAAGTAATTTACAGAAAATGCGGAAGCCATTTGTATCAACTGATTCCGATTTGTTAGCATCAAAATTTACTTTCTCTGTATAACAAATATAAAAAACAAGTTGTTATCTTTAGCTGTTTATTTTTTCCGGTTAAGGTCTCCTAGAGAAACAGCAGATGCACCATAACGCCAATTGACTGAACTACGTATTAAAAGAAGACGCTCTGAAAACCAGCAGTTTGGAATAGTACCACCTCAACTATCGCTGAGCATGTTTTTATTGTCGTATGGTGCTGCATCATCATCTTCAAATTCAAATTCATAATCATCATCTTAACACTGAAACCTACAATCGTCCCACTGCTGGACTCGGGTCTCCTCTTAGAATAAGAAACACATAATTTGAAACACTACATACACACAAATAATTCTAAAAATCAGAGATGCGAGCAGTCCTTAAAGCGTTGTTGCAGAAATTTACGAATCAGATATTTTCAATTCTTTTCTTTTCCAATGTTGGAGTTTCTTATTACACATAACGATAGAACAATTAATAATGTAACGGAAATTCTACGCCGCCGAAAGCTTTTATCTACCGTGGAAAGCTTCTTCATAGACTTTTATGGGGTGATTATTCAACAAGGCCTGAGTACGTGTCTCAGATTTTATTTCGTAGATTATTAACAAAGAAAAAACGAGACTAAAATTTTTGTTGTAACACGATAATAACCAAAACTTTCCCCTTAAAAGGTACCACCTGCAGCATCGACAGAGATACTCGAGTTGATTGAAATGAAATAATATTTTATTTGAATTTAATAACTTATTCGAAATTGGTTTTTCCAAATACTTCGAAAGTCAAAGTACGCCATCGCTCCAACAAATTCCTACTGTGATTGATCTCGGAAGAAGAAGTGGAAAGTAACTCCCACAGAGTTTTTTTCCTACATCCAGTTATTAGTTAAAGTTTAATTGAATTAAACAATTGTTAGGTTTAAAGTAGCAAGAGTGCAGAAAATGCAGGTAGAAAAATAATCTGAAGCGTATAAATAAAGATTGTCAGGGATTTTTACGTGCAGTTGTATTCGGCACATGCTGGAAGCAACACACCTTCATTGCACCCGTGCCAATTCAGGTCAATTTTGCTGATTCACGTTTATTTGAATAACTACTTATAAAAGCGGAGTGAGTATTATCTTGGTTTAATCGGTATTTTGGGAGGTTTTATTAAACAATGAAAAATAATCTGTCACATATCTACAACATAATACTCCCGCAGGACTAACGAATTGACACACAATTTCAAGGCAAAATATTTTAAATATGGATATCATCCACACTAAATATTAAAATAACAAATAAATACTTGTAAAAGTATATCCATATCTTAAATCACTGATGACGCCAACAATATTTATGCTATTTTATGTACTTAGTTGAGAGCCTTATATTTACTTTTTAGACATCCCACTAACGAGTAATTGTAAGTTTACTGATTTTACCTTAAAATTTATAAATAGACTATAGATGTACTAATGCTTGATGTCAATCTAGTCAAATAGAGTGGGAATCCCAAATAAAGTATTTTTTCCCGTGGTGACGGCGACTACTTAGAAACATCCACTTAGCATATTCAATTCCGAAATTAAATTAATTTATATTTCAATCACTTTCGTTAATTTTGAACCGTTTTTAGTAATGTTGAAAATATATTTCTAGTTCTTAAAAAGATTCGAATAAAATTGTAAAATGAATGTTTCATTCCGGAATTTATATAGATCATATTGGCGTGTTAACAGCGTGTGACGTTATGCAAACATAGAGAACATAATTTCATTTACTTCCCTCTGGGGATATTAAAAAGACGAATGAAAAACGACTGAAAGAACCAAAACACACCAAACGAATATCCTGATGCAGTAAATACGTCGAAGTTTTCTATTTGCAAATCCGTTTTGATCCATGAAAACTGAATTTGTTTTAAAAAGCGGGTAGGAAGAATGATAACTCAATTCGACTTTGAAATCTTCTTTCAGGATTTAAACAGCACATTAACTGTCGGACTAGTAATCGACCTTGCTATTTTCGATACTATTGTCAATCTCCTTCGGGCGTAATTGCATATTTTATAGTGCGCATTATATCATCCGTTGTGCCATATAATTTCCAGGTCCTCCTCCAGAGGATTGGAGGAACTCGGCCTAGAAACTAATATTACATTGAAATTCAATACGGACATAGTACTATCATAGGTTTAGACCAGCGACTATCAGTGCGCTGACTGTTAAGTATAGTAGTAAGACCAGCTCATTTATGGATACAATTTCCTTGGCACCCCACACGCAAACACTGCCAGCTGTTGACAGCTCTCTGTATCAGAAATAGGCCGCCGCGTCAGACGTTAATTGAATGTGGCTAAATGGCGCGACAACAGGTGGGTAACAACGTGAATTCACCTATCGAGTGATTAAAAAGTCCAGCTAAATGGTTAACGTAGTTTTGTCTTGATGAAAGCGACCATCGGCGTTCCAAATCCAAAATCTATGTTTGCGCTTTAAATTAGCATTAATTGCAATTTAATTATTATCTTTTTAAATTGATATAATTATTACATATTGTCAGTCAACTTTTCTACTACATTTTCATCACAACCCGTAACTATACCGTAAAGAGATGAAGATCGAAGCCCACCACGCTAGCCGTAAAAAAAATCTCATTTATGTAAATTTCCGTGTTTTCTATTTCAAAGTATCGGGAGTTATTTTTATAGTAACACGTGGTGGTAAATGGTCTCATCCACTGCCATCAACATCGCAACATTCTCAATATTAGGTACTGCACCTGATTGGATTATTTAATGGACATGTATGAAAAGCACTATAAAATCCCAGAGGACGTGGGTGTTTCGTCATCCAAACCGGTTATATTCCTTTTTCTAGAAAAAATAAGCGTATAGTACTGGTAGAACTTACTTTACCATGAGAAACTAACATACCTAAAGACCACACAATAAAAACAAATAAATATTACGGCATAACAAATTAACTAACCAAAAATGGCTATGTGGTTAGTTTATATGCGGTAAAAGTGGGGACGAGAGGGACCTACAAGAGTAACTCCATCAACGGCTGCTTGCTTGGATAATATCTTTTGTGATTGTAGTGTTACTGACAAGTCAATAATAAATTGTTTTAGTTCAGATCATAGCGGACAACTTGCCACTGTTGAGTACCATCATGACCTTTCTTACCATAATATAATTTGTAGCCCAATCATGCAAGGGAGAATAAAAACTTTTAAAAATAATATTGATACAAAGATTTCAACATTACCAATAAACTCTAATGATACACCCAATAAAGCGTACGCTAATGTTATAGGGTTAATTGATTATGAATTTAGTAATATTTTTAAACAAAAAAAAACCATGTGCAATAATCGTAAAACTAAATTTAGTGATTGGCAAACAACGGGTATTTGTAAAAGTAGAACTAGACTCTTTGAAATTTACGCAGAAAAATAGACTTCCACAGACCCTGAATTTTTAAATTCTTTATACTTTGAATAATGAAATTATTCAAAAATTTTTAAATTGGTCTGTGCGAAAGCTAAATCGATTTACATCGCGAATAAAAGTTTGGTTTTTCTAGAGGAAAAAATACCACTGATTTAGGCATAGCACACAAACATATTTTTGATGCTTGGGAGTGCACGTAGGATGCTATTGGTATATTCTGTGACCTCTAAAAAGCGTTCGATTGCATCGACCATAATATATTAATGAATAAACTTAGCCATTCTGGTGTCTCCACACAATCAGTTAGCCTTATAAAATCTCATCTTTCCAAGCGTATTCAAAAAGTAGTTATCAATGAAAAAGAATCCCCAGGGGCAAACATTACCATGGGGATCCCCCAAAGGATAAATATTAGGACCACTACTATTTTTAATATATATCAATGATCTTCCTTATTTCACTAAGGACTTGTGTAAAAATATACTCTTTGCTGATGACACCACCTTATTTATTAAAGTAGATAGGACAGAACAATGTTTTGACGATATAAATAATACTGTTTCACAAATGTTAAACTGGTTTACATGTAATAACCTTGTGTTAAACGCTAAAAAAAGAAATGTATTAAATTCATTTTACCAAATGTTAGGCAAGTGCCAACTGACATTGTTTTAAATAAGAAAGTGCTTGTACTAGTAAATTCTACCACATTTCTTGGAATCACTATAGACTCAGGACAACAATGGAGTCCTCATATTGATATCTTGTCAGGGAAACTTAGCTCTGCTGCTTACGCTGTTAAGAAAGTGAGGCTTTTAACGGAAGTAAAAACAGCAAGATTAGTTTATTTTAGCTACTTTCACAGTGTGATATCTTATGGTCTGTTGTGTAGGTCTCAGCTGCTGATGTTAAGTCAATTTTTATATTACAGAAAAGAGCAGTACGCGCCATCTACAACCTCAGGCCTATGGATTCCCTTTAAAGAAATTGATATATTAACTGTAACATCACAATATATTTTTAATAATATTATGTACGTTAAAAAATATTTTGATAGTTTTTTAGAAAGAGTAAATGTTCACAATATTAATACTAAGAATAAGGCTAAACCAATTGTTCCAAATTTCAGACTAAGCAAAACTGGTGGCTCTTACATGGGTAGATGTATAAATATTTATAATAAAATTCCATTACAATTGACAGAAATGCTATACTGTAAATTTAAAACTCACGTCAAGGGCATTCTTATGCGGAAAGGTTATTACAAACTTGATGATTACTTTCAGGATAGGACTGCTTGAAAATGAGTTTAATATTAAGCCAGTTTATAGCCATAATGGCGTTCTGTAACTGTGAGTAGGAAAAAAAAGTCCTCGGGAGTTTCTTGCCGCTTCTTCTTCCGGGACGACTCACGGTAAGGAAGCAATGGCCTAATTTGACGTTCGAAAAGTGTTTGTAAAAACCAACTTCGAATAAAATATAATTTCATTTCATTTCATACGAGAAAAATCTCGGCATAACCTACTTAAAGACCTTGGCCTGTCGAAAACCGTCTATTGTTTAAAACTGTCTATTTAGACAAAGATTGCAACGGGAGCAGTAAAGGTGAATTCCGTCCCGAAGATCACAAGTCCCGGGAACTGCTCAGAGTTTCTCCCTCTGCCACAAGATGGATCCGGCATCCGCACGGTGAATCCATTGTATGCTAAGTTCGTCTCTCTTGTTCAACCTAAATGAGGTCGGAGTGAGCCGCTAGTAATACATAATTATGTAGTTTTCAGCCATGAGCAGCCCACTGAATCGCGGGTGCCAATCTAAGTAGACGTGACGGGTACGAGTACGTACGTGTACGACACGTAGGAACAACGTACGTACTTCACCACACTGTCCCTTGACGGCTTTCCAACATAGTTGTATTTTCCTAACTTAAGGCCTCTGACATGTCTTAAAATATCCGATATAAAGATAATCGGGACGGACGGCTTAACATGCCATCCGAAACACGAAAGTGATAAAAAATTATAATCTACCCTCGAACTACAGACCGCGCTCGACGTTATTTAAATCAGTCGGTCACTAATGATTGATTGACACCGGACTTGGTTGAACCTAATTATAATGATTAAATAAAATGTGATACTAAGTCACTAACCGAACTAATCAACTGTTTGACATCGGTCGTACTTATTAGAAATTAAAATAGCGATTACAACGCCTACAGTGGGCTTTTTTTGAATCAGATCCTTTTATTTATGTAACACTAAGTATTCTAAGGACCAAGTGTTAGTTTAATTTACGATTATCAAGACAAATTAGCTTATTTTCCTTCCCTGTAATAGTTTGGCTGGAACCACCTTTTAACTAATCTTATTTTGACCATACTCATAACATACACCTAATTTACAAATTACATTAACAGTAGTAGGTATGAAACTACCAACCAGAAACAGAACATTCAAATCATCCGTACATTTAAATGTTTCATTTTGTATATAATACCCACTAAAAGCATTAATTAAAGACCGTTGTAATTAACTGATGATACAACACGAAGCCGAAATAACTATTTGCAAACATGATGTGCAATTAACTTTAATAAACAAACAAACTGTTATGCCAAACGAAAATTTTAATAAAAGGTATGTAGATATCCAAGCCAAAACAGTGCAAAGACTTCAAAGCTTGATCTAAATGAAATGTCAGTCAAACGTCAATTCCTTTATAACAATTATAGTCTCGGTCAATTCGGGGTTCTGACAATCGCTTTGATACGTTACAAATGCATATGTCAGTTCAAGCCTTAGCTACCTTTGAAAATTGTAGCTTGTTATGGTTGATTTAAACTCAATCTAATAGATGCTCTTCAATATACGAAAGCTTTAAACTAGAAGTTCTATTTAAATTGCACTACGTAGCTTCTATTTTACCGTAAAGCAAGTGGCTTCAAATAACTTCGAGTCCCAATACGAAAAATAAGCGAACGAGGGGCACTCTGCAAAGCTATACTAACTTTAATTAATATCTATTAAGAGGAAAAGATAGCGTCCTCCAGTATACAGCGATTCTGTTTGTAGCATAGAAAAAGAATGCAGAAGAAATATGTTTCTGCGTAGTAGATACTATTACTAGATATGTAGTAGATACTATTATTATCTTTTATCTAGAGTAAATATTGCTATACCTAGAAAGCCTCCCAGACTTAAGAAACCTCCTTTCTCAATTTATCCAGCTACGTCAAATTTGGGTTATTATGCTCCATTAAACAGAGCGTTGAGGAGTTACAATCTCATTCACAACTCTATGCCCAGTGAAACTGAAAAAGGATCCTTTCAGTTAGATATTTTTTCAAACTCCCTAACACAATTTAAAAATTTTGCAGCTCAAATAATAGCAGGATAATTTGATTGTTATATACGATATGTAATTTTAGTTTAAATAGTTGTGAGCGTTATTTTTAATTTTTATTTTTATTTTAATTTATCTATAATATGAATTTTTATTTTTAATGACATTTAATTCGACTTGTTTAAATAATAATTGATGTTTTTATTTTTATTAGTTTTTATATGATATAATATTTTTGACATAGTTCAGTGTAATGTAGTGATAAATAAAATTTTATTATTCTTGTTGTTATTATTGCTAATAAGGTAATTAATTGTATAATAATTTCCTTTTAAAAATGCATACATTGTAATATAAATAAATTAAACTTCTTCATAAAATAATTTAAACTTAAGTTATCTAATTCGATTTAATAATAAAAGTTATGTTAATGTACGTGACTTTCAGAGATTGCTGTTTGCGCCTATAACTGAACTAGCACTTTAAATATATATATTTTTTGTATAGCCGATATTTTTGTATGTATTAGTGTGTACTTTGTTGGTGCAATAAATAAATAAATTATATAACTAGATTACTTTCTACAAAATTACTCGCAACTCGAATTACACGATGGTGTAGATGAAGATATATTAAGGAATACGAGAACCCACTGACGGAAAAGAAGAGAGATATAGAATTATTGAAAATATGTGTATGGATAAGCGGAAATAATTATCGGTCGAAGTGAACGGAGTAATTATTTTCGAACATAGACCATCATTACCAATGGTTATTGAGGAGATAGCTAAAATGGACTTTTGAACCAATTTCAATTCAAAAGGCAACATTAAATTTTCAAGTTTTTATTTAAAATATTTGTTGAGATCTGCCAATTCCCACAGATCTAAGTCATTTCCAGGCTTCAACTAATTATTTAGCTAATTAAGAAATAGCACCTTTTAGAATCTCGACAACGACGTCTGCAACGATTTCGTAAAACTTCGAATCGAGTGAGTGTGATTAGTTTCAGAGAGAAACAGCTTAAACCTACGTTTTGCTTTGTCTCTTAACAGCCATTAGTTCTCTGATATCAGACGTAAGCCAAGGTGCAGGTTTCTTTCTAGACTTGCCATTTTAATAGGATCGTTTGTTGTACAATCTCTTAAACAGTTGTATTAAATCTTTTGACCTTGTCATCGCCGCTGATATCGCTGAGAACAGGAGACCAGTCAATCCCACTAACATCGTGCTTCGAAATCACCCAGTCTATGTATACGAAGAAATTAATATTGAGAGTTATACTTAGAGGGTCGAATATGACACGACAGAGAAATAAAATCGTGGTATGAAAAGATATTGCCAATTGCCAGTGTGTGGCAACTCTATGTAGAGAAGAAATAACCATGAGATCTAGAGAGATTCTATCCTTCCGAATAAGAACATAACATAACATAAAATTGTTTTGACAGTAGTGAAGATTTGACACAAGACTCCGAGATGAGTACAGCATTGAGTGCACCGTTTGTTAATACCAGAAGATTGGAGTAATGGTGAGGAATACTCTGAAACATTTATGTTGCTATGCTAAAATAATTAGGTTAAATATAATTATACATTATTTGAGCGAAATAAATATTGACAAGTTATCAATCCACAAGTATAATAGCGTTGCGGTCGAAGAATTCCTTTTTTTCGCAATAAATTTTGCGTGGCCTGGTAAATCTGACGAGGCACTGGAATTGTTATTGGTTCACTCGAATATTTCGTGTTTGTATTTCATTTCTCTTCTATTTTATATCCAATTATGTTATAGTAATTGCCTATATGCAAGAGGTTGAAATTCAGTACAAATTTAGACTCATTTTTATCGATTATCATGTTCATTCTCCATAACTTTCTCAATGGTATGTGAAGTCTAACAATCTATACTTAATATAGTTGATAATATCGTGCGTTACTTTGTGGAAATTCATTGTTATTAAATTAGTATTAATTTACTTTGAACAATCCGCAAACACAATGTATGATGCACCACGAAACCCTCCCCTCCCTCCCTCCTTCCCACGAAGGAAGACATACATTTATAGTAAATAAAAGTATATACCAACACACGTACCGTCACCAACACGTGTTTCGCTCCGAAACAGAGCATCCTCAGAGTGAGTAGACTCTACGAGTGGTAGCCACAAAGTGACTTTGACTTTGCGGTTAACACAAGTAGAGTCTACTCACTCTGAGGACGCTCTGTTTCGCTCCGAAATATAATTTTGCATGTTTTCCTTTGTGGGAGGGAGGGAGATTTCATGCATGTATAGAAATATATACCATCATACATTGTGTTTGCGGATTGTTGCAAAGTAAATCAATACTAATTTAATAATCTACACTTGGCCAGTGTGGCGGACTATGGGCAATAAACCCTTTCTTTGCAAGAGGAGACCCCGAGTTGTAATGATGATGATGAATTGACAGTACGAGGTTTGCATGAAATAAATATTTTCGAAATCCACCAGAGAACTGGTAAAAAAAATGCGACATCAAGTTCATGTTGACAGTACTACTCAATTAAATATTTGGTGGGACAAGTCCTCTCGCTGTACTGACTGAATAACTGACAGTTAAAGGGCACCCTAATGCACAGTAGTTAAAGGCCTGTTATAAAAAATGTTTTTAATAAGCACACTTTTCACTTTCTTCCTTAGTTAACGGCACCGGTGCGGAGCCCTACCCTAGTTTGAAATAAATGTGATAGTTATACCATATGCGGGTATCGTCGGGTTAAAACTGTGTGAAACAAGGTCCAGCAATCTTCAAAAAACGATCTTTGTGGATAGTCCATTGCACTTTACATCTCAAATCCGCTGGAACAGTGGAAAAAAAATATTTAGCTTGTAAACAAGAAATAATTTGTAAAAACAGTGGTTGTGTTTTTAAATGTAATTTCCTTTCACTCTTTTTTTGTATAATTTTACTGTTTTATTTTACCTTTTCGATATTATTGATTGATGTCCGAAAATAAAGCAGCGCGCAGAATTATATAATTTCGAAAAGCACATTCATTTTCTACGTTTATTCTCTAGGCAATTCTATGTATCCGTAAAACTTCAACTACAATACTATTAGAAATTCTCATACAACTTCAAATACCTACTTCCAGAATAATTAAATTACACACTAGAATTGATTTAATCACCCGCAATTTATTGTACAGGTAAGACAAGGATAGACATTTCTCTTTCATATATTATATAATAATTTACATGGAAGATATGAATAAAACAATATATTACCTACACACAAAAGCATAATCAATCAATAACTTATTTTATACGTAGAAGAAAATAACGAGAGCAGTCCCCGTCTGAATCACTGAGACTAAATGAAAATAATGTTACAAAAAGCTTTTGTGCAAATAAATTAAGACATAATAAAAAAGATAAATCACATAAAGATAAAAAAATTATACAGAATTGAATTTTCTTCAAAAAATACTCTA
Source organism: Megathymus violae (assembly GCA_003671415.1). Taxonomy (NCBI): domain Eukaryota; kingdom Metazoa; phylum Arthropoda; class Insecta; order Lepidoptera; family Hesperiidae; genus Megathymus; species Megathymus violae. The sequence continues at coordinate 3,527,810 of PDGT01000018.1, forward strand.
TACTTTTCCTGTGTTATTAACATTGTACGCAGATTTTTTTATCTTCATTAGTTTCAAGCCGTCGTTTGATTTATCGTTTTTCATAACGATCCGTTCATAATACCATATGATTATATTCATCATCATAATTATTGATTGCACAAAATATATCTACGGTACATAATGTACTAATAATATAAAAAGAGAGTGTGAATTTTGTGAGTCTGTGTGTATATTATGGAGGGTAATCTCCAGAACCACGGCACCTATTTCAAGAATTATTTAACCTTTTAGTTAGTTGTTAGTTTGTACTTCATACACATCTAAGCGAAACAATGAAACTATGTAGTTTTTAGGTGTGTGTTAATTATATCAATGGATTATATCGTATAATTTACATAATACGTATATGATAAAAGAGGTAAAAAACCGTGTATAAAAGGGAAAAAAAACCAAATGTTTCTTCCTCGAATTGTATCAAAATTAAATTGTTTAATTTTTAAGTTCTTAAAACAAAATATAAATCATTTACAGATGTAGTTTTCCACAATATTAATGATGAAATCGAAAGTAGAATACGGAATGTGAAAAAGAAAAAAAAAATAATTTATTAAAGTATATTTTAATAACACTTTACGAAGTGTGCTCAGATCTACTTCTTAAATAAAACCAGGTCATCAATTTATAATATCATAGCTGGAATTTTTTTCAATATTTTTATGCTACTTCGAGGAAACTATGATGAACTTAATAAATAAATATCATCGGTAATAAAAAATAATTTTAATCATATATAATAATATATAATTATAATTGGTTAGTATTAACCACACATTGTAAGTACCAAATGTCTTTCACTTATTTAAATCATTAGCGGATTAATATCAGAAAATCGATAAAGCAGATTCTATATTTTTAGAAAGCATTCCTTAAATTCATGCATTCGAGAAACGTTCTTTATTCACAACAGGAGGCAGTTATATTTAAATATTAAGCTATACTCATGGACAATTTAGATTTTTATTACTGAGACAACGAATTCCTATATCTTATAACCGATTTCCATAACAAACAATTAATTTGCTTATATTCGATATAAGTAAATACGTGAATTAACTGACGCTGTATATCTTTTAATGCTCTATGTATATAAAAACAAAACCTACTCCCAGCAACTTTTGTGGTCAACGTTTGTAGTCAGAAAAAGTGGTCCACTTTCGACAGATAACAAACTTATAAAATTTCCATAAACTACAAATGAACAAAATTTGTGACAAATTCTATTATGTCCATTGACATGTGTTTGTCACTGACATACATTTTGTACGGCTAATTTGAATATTCGAATGTTATGTGCAAAACGGATTTTCGTGCTACGGCAATTGATTATTTTTTCATACTACGAGATCTACATGACAAATCGCTATTATATTACACCAGTGGAGGTAGCTTGTGTGTCAAACCACTGTTTACATCAAATGGGGCATGACGAATAGAATGAATCATCTACCAATAAGATTAAAAATAAAAATACAGAGATTAGGCAAAACTAATCTAAGCCCGAGTATAATTAGGGAGCAGATGCTGACCATCGAACGAGGTAATATCATCAGGTGCCATCTTGCTGTACAATGTGTCACCCGTTATTAACCCTAAAATATTCTTGCACAGCGGTAAGTTTTTTACATGTATAGATGCTACCATCCTCCTTTTAAAAGTCAAGCGTAAAAAGTTTTTATAATGTACTGAATGTACTGTTCTCGGCTGTCAAAGCGTCTGTGCCGCCTCTACGAGTAACTGATGTTAATGGGCGGCAGTGACCACTAACCATTGAGTTATTGTCGGTTATGCTATAATAATAAAACTGTTACGGTATCCGTAACTCAATCTCTGCACATTACATATTTTTCATCGCGCAGTAATGGATCTAAGTAATCCCGCGCAGTAGAATAAAAAAGACAATATCGATATGCTTGTTGTTAGAAGGTATCAAATTAAATTTGGCTGCAGTTATTGTCATAAATAAATGTATACGTAATGCATACAAATATCCTTAAAAAACAATGCACATATATGATAACCCTGAAACTGATAGCCAAAATGAATTACTTTTTGGCTGCCAATTTGAGCCTCATTATAGGCAAAATTTATAACCGTAAGTAATATTTCTGTACAGGGAGAGGGAGAGTTCCTAGTACTATAATAAAAATGCTACTTATTACGCAACATTATATTATTGGACTACAGGCAGTAACATACTCTATGTTTACATGTCATATAGACGCCTGCACGTTGTATTTTTAACTTTGAGAAATTGACATGGGGTGAGTATTAATTAATTACATAGGTTTTTAAACAGAGCTACATCTCTAGAGCTTAAAAACTAATGTAAATCGCGCATTTCTTTTGAACTGCCGCTTATTTGGAGCGAGGTTAATTAAAATTCAAGTGTTAACAATGATGATGCAGTCATCAACTGTATCAGATACAATCCGATTGTTAATAGTTATAATTTGGCAGTTACTGGACGGCTATTTATGAAATGAAGTTGTAACGAATTATTTCAAATAATTGTACACAATAACCAAATACATTTGAAACCCGCATTAGTGATAATTGTGAAAACATTCCATGTCCAATAAATATTATTTTAACATTAATTGAACATGGTAATAGTTTTCAACAATTAAAATGAGATATTGATATAATATCCTGCATACTCCTCTTCATTATATTTCAAATTGTAATTTGCAACAGCTTCGTACAAAACGAAATTAAATTAGTTGCAAATTTTAATGCCATCTATTGTTTAGTTGAGCATGTACAGATAATGAAATACTCTCCTATGTGATAATTACAAAATTACTAGCAATTTCATTTACGTGTATCCTTCGACTTCGGACCCTTAATTATATTCAATCTTTCAGCTTGCGCCCTTTTATATGTAGGTATCAAAGAAGATAGAAAAAAATAGGTTATAAAAACTCCTATGGTAGACACGGAAACTTTCAATGTCCCACCAAAAATCACTCTTCAAACGGGATCACAAGAATCATACATTCAAAGGAACAAGTTCAAAGCTTTGTACTCGTACAGTAAATCTGTGAATGCATACATAAGATTTTGTAGCACAATAAACAGTAACGACGCGCGCCATGGCGATTTTGCTACCGATCAAAGAGTAACGAGTTCGATCCCGGCCGGGCCAGACGTTTCATTGACATTAAATGTTTATTCTCTGTTCTTGAGGATTTTAGTAATATGTTATTACTATAAATCAGGGATGTTATGGATATGAAATTTTGGATCTGGATATGATTACGGATATATGAATAATATTTTACCGGTTTAAGTGACGGTTACGGATATGAAATTATTTCGGATTATCCGATTGTTTCGGATAATCTGGGATATGGATATTAGATGATTTACAAGTTAGAAAAATAATATAATGTATTACCAAGTTTTGACTATATTTCTAGGTATTATGTGATATTATAATCACAAAAAAATAATAGCCTTAAAAATGAAGTAATAAAAACCGTCTAAAATGAGTCTAAAACAAATCTAAAACAAATTATCCGAAACATTTAAATCAGATACGGTTATGGTTTCGGATATATTATTATTTCGGATATCCGATAGTTACGGTTACGGAGCTCCATAATTTCCCTGCTATAAATATATCTCCATAACCCATACTAAATTTAATACAGTGATTCCTAGTAACTGACGAACATTTTAACTTAAAGGTGTTACCGTTACATTACCTATCAATAACAAGAAAACAGCGGGAAGCCGTTGCCTTGATAACTAAAAATATACGTATTCTTACAGTGCAATGCGCCACTAATGCACTGCCGGCACAGCCAATAATTAATTAAATATAGTTTTTTGAATACATTATGTAACATGCAGTAAAATGTTCTGTAATGCAAGATTGAGATGCGAACACAGCACGGATATGCTAAACATAATCACCAGATCGTGAAACGTATTTGTTACAATTTAGTTGATTGGCGAACACCTAAGCAAAGTAACTAATACTCGGAGTTGTATACAGCACATATAATATATACCACGAGAAAGATACATTTTATTTACATTTCATGTTTAAGTTGCTATTACGAAGTATTAGATATCGCAATCGTTACACATTATTTTGTGACTGATTTAAAGTATGTTTTTTGTTGCAACTGTTGACAAAAGTCCATGGGTGTTGACATATTTTAGTACATAGTAGTTCGGACCGTCATGTCAACTAAAAAGCATAATTGAATTTTACCTTTGAACTCGAATTATTACTTTACAAAATGAATGAGTTTTAATCCCATCAAATAAATCAAAAACAAATTGTGTTTCTGCTGAATTGTTAATCTTATACCTATTTTTATTATTTTTAAAGTGGACCTTAAGCGGCTTAAAACAATTATTAAGCTGAGTAAGTTTTGCCAAATTTTTAAAAAACAAATATCCTTTCACTTTCCATTTAAAGATGTTTCACAAACTGTACTGTAGAAAGTAGATCATATTAATCGAAAGCATTCCTTATCATTTAATTCCACATTTTAGCTTGATTTAATGACAGTAATTCAATTTGTGAATAACATATTCTGACAAAAAAAAATTATGGCGGTTGCCGGACAGACAATCGGATGCATATGACAATTATTGATATGATACGTCATAAAATAAATGTATATATATCGGATTAATAACTAAAATGTTCCGAAACGTAAATGCTGCCAACGCATGGAGATCTTGCTTGCATAAAAACAATTAGCAGAAAATGCAAACGGGTATCTTATTGAAAATCTAACCTAATAAAAGATGCCAATTCATAAAAAAATGTACCTAAAGTGAAATCGAATTATTGTGTATCTTAAATATAGATTTCCAAACTCTTCGAACTCTATAGATAATTCATGACATGCACGATATTTAACAGTTCTCATTGCCACCATATTGTTGTAATAGGTAAAAACTTAGAAATAAATTATTTAAATTAATTTCTCAGAGGAGAAATCAGAGGAGAATCAGTTTATTTTTCTCCAAATTATGCTAGACTGTACAAAGGCTCACCCAAAATAATAGATACATCTCATTTCGAAAAAGCCACATTTCCGCTTTTTAAAAATATGTTGTATTTATTATTTCACATGCAGTGATTTTTTTTTATTTTATTGATAGTAGTTGAATAAACATACTTAAGCCTTATAATAGTTATTTATGCAACTGTTGCATGACAAGGGGTATTAAAACACGAATGTGTGTTTTGATCATAGTATCACATGAGTGTTTTAATACCTAATTATCAACAGTTGCTTACAAGACTTATCTACACCCATAATATGAATCCTCTATAAAATATTCTGAAACAGTTAGCTCACTGCTAACATTAAAACAACCAGTCTTAGTAACCTAATATCAACCATTACTGAGTATATACAAATAAACTAAGTATTAATGAAAGAATTTTTTATTGTAGTAGTAATCAACATTTTATATAGTTCAATTATTAGAATTAAATAAAAAAAATCAATTATTAAATTAATGACGGGGATTCGAAATTACCTACTTTTTTACGGTGCACGGCGTTCTGGCAGTGAAATGCAAGTGAATGACAATGTTTTTTTTTTAATTCATACAGATGTTCTTTTTTTGAAATTCATACAGATACCACACATCGAGCAGTAAGAATGTGGCTGTCTGTTGAGTAAACCCTTTACACAGAAGGTATCGAAAAAAACAAAGGAGTGTTATTATGAAATTCAGTATAACATTATATCACCCGTTTGGATTATATTATGGTTATTAGGACATTGGATGTTTTAATGTTGGCAGTAAGCTGTTTCAGAATCTTTTATACAGGATTTAAAGCATGGAAGTAGATAAATACACTTAGATGTGCTGCTACGAGTATACATATGTCACAGCGTCTAGTGCAATCTATTTTCTTGAAACCTACTAAAGTAAAAAAAGTAAAAGTTTGGTGTATATATAACTAGGGTAAGACGACCCAATAACGGAAGTAAATGAGATCATATTGGGACAATAGACTTAATGCAACCGGGTAATTTGCTTAAGTGAATTACTTAGCTTAATCAATTAGTAGTACCGCATATCTCTTACGGTTTTTTATAAACTACAACAGCTGTGAACCTGAACCCTAAGATACCCGGTCCAGCGTCAGCCAGAGAAGCAATTGGGGACCTTCCTAATTCACAATAACGATACACAATGACAAAACAGATTCAGAACAAATTTACAAGGCATGTACATATAATAAAGCTGTATGGGGTTCATCCTTTTTATACCTGTTGATGTATCAACTTATCACACTAGGACTCCTTGTGATGCGGGTGGCATGGATATACACAACTATGACATCACAAATGCTCATAACCCGAGAACAAACATTTATCGGTATAAATATCTGCCCTGACCGGCAATCGAAGCCATGACCCTAGCCCGGCAGGGTAACTACCAACTGGGCTACGGGGTTGTCTAATTTTTTCATTGATCCATGTTTTGTCATCAGTAATGATTTCGGAAACACGTCTTAATGCTTCGTTTTTAAAATCGAGGTAAACTTTCGCTTTCGGCGAGCAAACGAGGAATCCAAGGATAACAAAGCTATCTCAATGCAAGATGTTGATGTAAGATGATATGATCTTCAGGCACCAACATTTCAGTAGTACACGCATTTTGTAAAGTTACGGGTATACGTATATATGTTTCGGGGCTCCGCTTCTTTAGTCACTTTTAAGGTTAGTTTATCCCTTTAAATTAAGCTAACCACCCTAAGAATATTGCACAAGATTAAACTGAGTCTTATAGGCTGATTGTAATATAACAGTGGTAAACATCACTGTTTTTGTTAACCCAAGTTAAAAACGTAATATATAAAGTAATATGGGAACATTTTCTTTTTAAAAATTGAGCAAATGGCTTACGGAGACCTATTTTTAAATAAATTTGCTTTTTAAAAATATAAAAATTTAGATGTGTTCCATAAATTTCGATCATTTCAAAACTAATAGTGACCTATGTACTTACGCTGAAGGTTCATTTGCAGAGGACTTTTACAAAATATAATTTCAATACGTATTTCCTAAATAAAATTATATTTTATTATAATATTTCCTATTTTGTAACATTAACATCTAAGATGATTTGCTGTGTTTCCATTTTCCATCAGCAACAACGGCGTTACGATCAAAAAGCACTTACAAAAGAATCTTTCCAACGCGGCGTTACATGTAAGTTTGTATATACATTAGTAATACAAACTTTAACTAAAAGTTGGTCTGTAGTCTTATTTAAGTTTGCCAGTTGCTGCAAACATATAATGCACCATCGTGGTTCATAGCACACATGCGTTTGTTAGGTACAAAAGAAAATTGGTATTTTGGAAGTCATAAGGTTGCTAAGTTGCTTTAAGTTGTCAGTCACTCGGATGAAACCGTAAGTTCTGACACCCATTGAAATACGTAAGTAATCTCAAAAAGAACAAGTCTTTTTAAAATCGATTTTGTTATTGAATCATCTAGCATCGCTGGCCCTATTGGGGGCATAGATTAGGGCCAAGATCTTAAAACAAAACCACAAGGCATTAAGTCGCTAACAGCAGAATTAACAAGTATGGGAGTATAACCATTATAACATTTTAATCACAGACATTTTGATACTCTTGGCACAAAAACACAACCCGTTAGCGTCTATACAAAGGGCCCGTAAATTCCATTATGTAGATTAATATTCCGAGAAATGGCACCACCTTACACGTGCAGCAATCTATTGTGTTCGGAGGAAGCACAGGTGTCGAGAGGTCAATCTATTGTGCATAGAACACCAACCGCAAACTCATTAATCTGTAGCATCTGCAGTCTAATAGGATCGGCATGTAATTTAGCTTTTGATTGAATACTCAACTGAGTGATCGCCATCATCGAAAACCTATTACTGTATCTCAGCTGGGCTCGATTGTCCTCACACAATGACAATGTTTGCTAAATTGAGTTGACAACTGTTACTGCTATATATATTGCGGAGAATTTTGTTGTCAACTGAGTTTTCTCGTAATATTGTACTTCACAGTCAAAACCACTAGTAATTAATTTCCAATACGTGGTTTCAGTCCATTAGCAGGCGCGGGTCTCTCTTCGTAATCGAAGAAGCAATATATATAGATATAAGATAGAAGCAAGTTACGTGCCCAATTCAAATAAAGACTAGGTACCGGTTAAATCTCAAATCAATTTATTGTTCATGACCACGTGATCAATCACGTCTTATAGTAGCAGACTTAAGTTTCTTTGTCCTTATCCGATGACCTGACTACCATAGACCACAACTAGCCTTCATACTACTTTTGCGAAAGTAATGGATTACTCTCCTCTATGGTTACCTGGCAAGTTTTTTTATCATGACGATAAAGAAATTTGTCACTGATGGTTACTACGATTTACAGGACAGTTCTTCTGACGGATCCATATTTACTGCCAGTTCAGTTTGGTAAAGGCTGACGGATCAATGCGTTCTTGTAAATCAGATCCAATTCCTTTAATTTCTTGTCAGACAAGTATAATTTTATTAATTTGTGATTTATGCATATTAGATCAAGTGTAGGGAATTTACTTGGTATATTTATTTTGAAAATATAAATATAAACCCTTGACGTATGCGTTTTATGTACACATACATACTCAAAATATTGAATTATCTTTTTGCTGACTGATACCAGGAAAAATCAGAGTCCCGGGAATAATATATGTATACCAGTATGTGCATAGATGCAATTACACAACTACACGTGATCAACTAATGTTTAAAACAAACTGCCAGAATCACCTGCATGTGTCACACGTGAGTGAACGAGGCGTTATTGGCCGGAATTTACCTCTGGTGTTTACAGTGTACTCGTCGTGTTAACCTCACGTGTCAATATTTAAAGCACAAACATTTCATCGTCAATTTGCTATTTACGCGGAACTCGAATTTCATTCATACAATAATATAACAGTTATAATAAATAAAATAACTAAATATGTTAACGATGTTACTATACCTTTAAGGATTAAAAATTATATGAATACTCGTATCTTCATGCTGAATTAATAGAAAGAAACAGAATTGTTTATTTCCACCAATTGGATTCGCGATGGTTCTCCGAAGATTCCCTGTTTGCCATGGATAAGAATCAAACCCGGAACACTTAACTCGGCAACCATGGTTACTACCAACTGCGCTACAGGGTCGGCCAACATAACAATCCGGTTCCGAGGTCTTGCTGAATTTTTATACACTTCACGACTGAGACGCAACGGATCAACGTAACTTTAATTGGTGTAACACCAATTACATATCAATTTAATTTTTACATAAGATGTCACATTAACAAATATATAAGTAGTGACCAGATCACTTACCTGATTGTCTAATATTTAAGACTACTAAGTAATTTCTGTCGATTAATCTCAGTGTTATACCGTAAGTCCTAATCATTAAGGGATGTTGTTGCTTTTGCATGACATGATGACACCTAGACGCAAACTCATCAATGATGGCATTGCAGAGTAATCGGTACGAGAAACAAATAAATCAAAACGCGGGATTATTGTAATCCGTTAAGGAGTTCCACTATTCTACCTCAGGTACCCATTTACAGATCTTCGCCATATTTATAGATGACCAAATAGGAGCCACCTTCTATACAAGAATCTTCAGAAACGATTCATAAACAACTGAGTTACGACAGTGCATACATAAAAAAAATCATACACACGAATATAGAACCGATTCCTGTCTTGAAGTTGGTTAATAAAAGAATATTGGATTATTAATTGACTTTTAATAAATTAGATGACTATCGATCACATACAATCAACATAAGTCATAGGTCGTAAATTTAATCTTTATTAGTGGTCTATTATGACTTCGTTGGAGTTCAACAATCCATTATATATATAGTTATGGACATATACTTAAGAACGCTTAGATAACAAAGATTTTTAAAACAAACTATTTCACTTTTTGTAAGCATTACTTTCCAGTTTCTGTTTTATTGTAAAATGTTTCCAAATTATTAATGTATTCATTTATATAAATAATTTGTTTAGGATATTATCAACTAGGGAAAAAAATGCCCCAACTAGACTTACTAAGACTATATATGCTGGCTTATCATATACTTGAGAACGTCTGATAACTGTTCTTATATTTCAATGTAAAAATGGAACGCGCGGGGACAATCCCACTATTTTACCATTTGACCGTTATTATCGCTCCAAAACACTAAAACAGTATTCCATTTAATTATAAACAATGTCTAAAAGTAAAAATTGCGATCAAGCCACATGGCAAGTAATAATTAAACTAAGAGTATAAAATTGGTCATACAAAAAATTGCTGATCACCTTAATTGCTCTAAAACTATAATTTTCAACGCAGTAAATCATTTTGAAGCCTATCAAACAACTTCGAATGTTCCACGGCAGCCTAAAACGCGAAAAACATCTCCTTAAGGCGATAGGAATATAGCGCGGTAAGCGGTACAAGATATATAGTATATATAATGATAATGATAAGATCCCTTCAAGTCATCTAGCACTATAAGAAATGAATATTTTAGTGAAAATAACTCATCTGCAGTCTCAGCCAAAACTATTCGACTAAGTTTAATTGAAAAAAACGTACACGGCAGAATTGCGAGGTAAAGTACCGATGTTGACGCAACCTCATAAAGCGCCTCGAATTGCTTTTGCAAGGCAGTATGAGAGTTGGACAGTCGCTCAGTGGAAAAATGTACTTTTTTCAGACGAAACCAAAAATACAGGGTCGGCTCGGATGGAAGATGGTTTGTAAGACGTCCCTCAAAAAAAGCGTTTGATCCTAGGTTCACCAATAAAGCCTTAAAACATGGAGGAGGAAACATTAAAATTTGGGGGTGTTTTTCTGGACGTGGAGTTGGGCCGATAAGGGAATATGGATCAATTTCAATATAAAACATTTTGGAACACACCATGTTACCATATGTCGAAGAAGAGTTTTCTGGTATTTGGACATTCCAGCATGATAATGACCCCAAACATACAGCAAGTTCAGTAAGAAACTTTCTCCAGGCACAATCTGTGTCTGTCATAAACTGGCCAACCAATAGTCCTGATCTTAATCCGATCCAAAATCTTTGGCGTGAAGTAAAAAGACAAGTTTCAAAACGACAATGCGACAATTTGAGAACTTTATATGATGCCATTTGTACAGGAATGGAATTCCATTTCCATAGAAAAGTGTCTTAAGCTAATAGAATCCATGCCCCGTAAGGCTGTGCTAAATAGTCGCGGACATTAAACGAAATATTAATTTTAGTTTAACATGCTATATATTTATTCTAAACGTGAACTGTTTTATTATATAAGTATGATTTATTAACTTTACGTCTCATTATATAATATTTTTTAAGAGTTTTCTTATCGTTCTTAAGTATTTGTCCAGTTTCAAAAGTATATAAATTTGTAATTTTTGAATATAAATGTAATTTTCTAAAAAAAGAATTAATTAATTAATTAATTTTATCTTAATTATGTTAGCAAAAACATTTGGCAAGTATAAAATAATATAACTATTTACTTCTGAGTTATAATATCAAAGATATTATTATAATAACTGCAATAAAATCTGAAACTATCAATCTTTCTTAAGTTTATGTCCATAACTGCATGTTGGCAACACTTCCTAAATATTAAAATATTTG
>PDGT01000018.1:3539548-3613643 GCA_003671415.1 Megathymus violae
CGTAGTATAATATTTTTATAATAATTTTGGTAAAATAATTTTTGAAATAGGTGCCTTGGTTTCGGAGATTATTTTTCGCATAATACACCAACTAATAAATTGTGTTTTTGATCTGAAATAAACCTGACCTAAAGAAGATTAAGCCATCAGCGCTTGTTATATTATTTATGACGCTAAAATAAAAATAAAAATTGTGAATTTAACAAGAGCTTCATCGTTTAACTTGACCTACAAACTTCACGGTATTGCCGAACGAGCTGGTGGCTCTACGTAAATTGAAAGTCCCTGTAGTTTACTTCAAATAAAACCGTACCTTGTCGACTTATTAAAACTTAAACGTTTGTGAAATAGTAAAATTTTATTTTAATTAAAAACTAATTACCTACTGCACTGAAATGCAAAAAATATAAAACGAATCACGTTTCTTCTTATCCGTTAAGGCTTCCGATTAAATTTTTTATAATTTATTAAAAAAAGCCTGTGTATATACTGTGTATATATGTATGTACCTGCATACGTAAGAAGTTATACTTCTCTGTTGTAACAAAACAAAAATAACTCCAAAAATTGTATCGCGCCTGCAACTCTACGCTTGTAACAATTTATATACATTTATATACAGGCTGCCAATCTCAGAACAAATATCGTAGAAACGAGACGATTATAATGACACAATGACTAACTGTTATGAATTTTGATTTTGTACTATTATATTATAGATTTCACCACATGGAGTATTAACTTCTATATAATATAAGAAATTACACTATTTATAATATTGAACGTTTGGTTTAATGTCCTGTTCATAGATGACGTTTAATGATACCTATAAATTATTCTACTACAAAATATTATGTAGATATTTAAATAATACAGAAAATTAATAATAAGTGACGAATATGTATAATCCGCAAATTAAATATTTAAATATTTTTACGGTAGCTATGTCAGTTCCTATATGCGCTTAATCTAAAGTCTATACACCAACAACACAACAGTGTGCGCGCGCATTGTTAAGATTCACTCTCAATATTTTTTCCGAACATGCCAAAGGAAGTATAATTTCAAAAGTTATTGAACCGTCAATGTTCGACTTCATTAAAGCCTGTTAAATTTATGTAACCAGGAACAGGCTTTATTATATATGTAAAGGAAAAATCATATTTGTGGGTTTTTTCCTATTCGTTTGTCTGTCTGTTTGTCTGTCAACATCACGCGAAAATAAATTTAGTTAATATTTGTCATGACATATTAATAAAAGTTACTGTGGAAGTTCTGTTAATAACTTGCTATAGAGATTTTGACTGACTGATTACAGCTATTGAAATAAACGCCTGTTCTCTTCATCATATATTAGGCGTCCATGTCATTTATCTATTCATCTATACCGTAATATCTTTTACAAGTTGTGCTTTAACACGTCCCTTGAAAGTTCCGATAGATAAATCACGTTTTATCTTTGGAACCTTATTGTTAAATGGAACACCGAGACCGACAAAAGAACGCTGAACCTTTCGAAAGCGACATGTAAACGTAACCAGATTATGCCCATTTTTGTTTTTACGACTGTGTGTATCACTTTTCTGCATGTACACATTTTTTTTTTAACAATAACTTATTATTATTATCACATTTCTTGCAAGGACTCACGCGACTTTAATCTGTATAGGTAAACCTAGCTCTAATTGCTCTTTTATGCAATAGAAATATTGAATCAATAGACCAATAAAAAGCATAAAACATAATAGTAACCAATGAACGTAGTCACCCTACCTGCCGAACTAAGAATTACGGGTTCGATTCCCGGCCGGGGCAGACATTGATGTGACAGATAAATGTTTGTTTTCGGGTTATGGGTGTTTGTAAAGTCATATATGTGTATGTCCATGCCAACCGCAACACAGGGAATTCTAGTGCGGGGGTGTGAGTGTGTAAACATTTATTTATTTATACATAGGCACCCCATTAGGTTTACAATCTAAGGTTCACTTAAAAACACAGTGAAGAGTTTCGTAGGTAGTGTTTCATTATATAATTAAAGGAGATTGGCTGGTGAAAAATTACAGTAAAATAAGGAGCTTTGACATTTATTGCATTATTTACAATTTTAAACAGACATTACCCAAAAGTCACCCCTATTTCTCGTTGTAGTACGTTTAAATTTAAATAAAACTACATTAAGTAACAAATTCTTTTAAAAGATTATATATATCGAGGATGACAAAAGGGTGTTGGTCAACATATCCAATCGGTATATTTTGAAAATAATTTTCAAATGCGTTCGCTACATCTTTATTATAAATGATTTTATTATCATTAATCATTATTTCACATATGAAGCCACGTGATTTATTTTCACCGGCCTCGCCACCAACGATATGATGTACAATATTGCCTGAACACAAATGTTTTTGAAAATTGTAATATTTAAATTGGTATTAATCTACTTTGCAACAATCCGCGAGCAACGTAGACTAGTACCAATTTAATAACAATAAGTTTCTGCAAAATAACCTCATGCTATTTCGGACATATCTTTACATTTTTAAGGGATAACGGGGCCTGGCAGAATTGTTTTCCACCATACAACACCTGCGCGTTCAATAATATCTGCAGTGATTCTGTCAGTAAGTTTAACTTTTTTATTCCTATCAATATATATTTTAGTAATACAGAATCCATCATAATAAGTAGTACTTTATATAAGCTACCGGGAGCACTCTGTTCGCTGGATAGGTGTCCAAGGATTCCAAGAATGTGTGTATGCTAGATAGTCCACAGTGTTCACTTTAATTTGGTGATTATATCCTTATTTAATATTTCACAATCACAAAAAAATGTCTATACACATAGCTGACGTAATAGATATCCTTGTAGGACCCTGTTGACTAGTAGGACGATAAATTTACATTGAAGTTCCAACATGTATTTAATTTGTTTTTTGGTACTCACAACTCATTAAGTACATCTTCCAGCATATCTTAAGAACGGTTAAGTCACCAGACTGAGGCCAATATACGCATACAATAATAAAACACTTCAGCTCCACACAGATTAATTCGATAGTGCGCTACTAACATTCCATTACAATCCACTATGAAATGCAGTCCCAGTAAAGGACGCACTTGACATTGTACAATTATGGAGCACTTGATAACCAATGCACATTTACTGTACACACTCAGCATATGAATGTCAAAATGTCCGATACCTAATTCGAATTCATTGATGAATAAACCCTGGATATTTTCATATACAATATTCATATTGATAGCTATTTAGTTGTCTTAACACCTAGTTGTAAATGCTATTTTTACTGCTTTGTATATGTCCAACAAAATGTCCAATGTACCAATTGTCGTTTATACTTCAAAGTCAGATACAATATAATATCCGCAGTCAACTGAAATGACGATAAAATAAATTAATAATAAAAAATAGCATTACTATGATGGTTTGTCAAATTAAACAATAGTAATTTCAATTTATGTATATATGTGATTATTTTTAACCGACTTCAAAAAAGGAAAAGGTTCTATATGCGTGTGTATGTATTATTTTTACTGTATAGAAGATGGCTTGTAGTTGGTCCTCTATAAATATGGTGAGGATCTGATGATAAATTCTTACGATAAGGAGCGAAAGTGAAATGAGTGTTTGAAGATATTTGTTGTGGTAACATTAACATTGCGTAATTAATCCGTCGTTGATAATCTAGGAGTCATTATCCCGAAATGCTTAACTTATGACGAAAGCAACGGCACACATTAATGATTAAAACGTAGTCAAGAACACTGAGATTAGTCGATAAAAACTACTAAGTAGAATCTTAAGACAGATTGGCGCTCAAGCAGCATCAAGTGAGTGGTCTGCTCACACCGTTACACATATAATAATACCTACATAAGAATATTGGAAAAATAAAAAAGTTGAACCGATTTCATAAAGAAAACGACAAAACATTTCAGTTTTAGTACAATGTTGTATTTTCTCGTTTTGAAGTCGATTAAACTTTTTTTAATCTTTTTTGTTGTTTTCCTGATTATTGCCGAATTAAAAAAGCCACCGAATTTGCCACCTCGTAATGTCCAAACTATCAACTGGAATAAACCAACGACTAGTTTGATGACCCTGCAGAAATCATATTCCAGTCAAAGATATTTAACAAGGTTATAGAGGAGACATTACAAACATAATAATCGTACGCCATATAAGATATTATTACTCGGTAGTTATTTCTGTATGTCTTGTCATACATCCAACGCTTTACCCCAAATCGTGTATATAAGTTGCTACAAAACTATGCCTCTTTACGTGTTGAAATATTGTAAATTTCGATATGTTACAAATACTGCTTAATCATTATAATAATAATAAAATACCTAATATCTACTGTTGTAACTTTAGCAATACATCTGAATCAGTACATAGACAGATTTTGTATGGACGTCTCTTTGTCCCTTTAATTAGAATCAAGAAAATAGCGGTTCAAAACATTTTCATTTCACTCTAAATTCAGTCCTGTTTACACAGGTGTGAGTGGAATACGTACGCACGTTCACACACGTACGTACGTACGCAGATACATTGCGGGATGAAAGGAGCTCCATTCATCCTTGACTCTTGGCCAACTCTCATTGCCGATCAATAGAAACTCGTGTTAAGGGCGTAGCGTTCTGTACTATCTAATTAACATCTTGTTTAATCTCGACGACACACGTAGGTATGGCTGACACGTAACACCGCATATTGACGAACCAGTTAAGAAATCGTACCCGACACCAGTTTTATAGCAACAGTGAACGCTTACCACAATGTGTCTCCTTTGCAAATTTTTTTTCTGCTATTAAGATAAAATTATAATATGTTATTATGTATTATAATTATAATTATTGGAAATTCCATCTGAAAATATAAGGTCATGTTTCGTTACGAGTACAATAGGTGTACAATTTCAAACTGCTTTAAAATAAATTTATGTTGTACTTATCAAAAATTTAATATTTTGTTCTGTTTTAAATTTACATTTACTCATCTTCGTTACCAAAGTTATTAATGGAAAAATTATTTCGACTTTTAACATTTATATTAAGCCCATTTGGGGCATTCGTGCTGAAATAAGCTTTCCTACAACATACTTATTTTAATAATTTATGAAACGATGTATATTGTAAGTTGATCACCAAAATACCAGAGCGTAATATTTCGCTTGTTTAATATAGTAATAATCTTTTAAACATAGTTGACGTTTGAAAGTGCAATTAATCCATTGACTGCCAGCTACGAGATATCTCCTAGTGTTTGTTTTTAATAAAAATTTCTGTAAATGCTATTAGAATATTATATCAGTAACTTAATATAATTATATTTTGTAAACATTCATGTATTCTTCAAAATAAAACCTTGGCACCTAGGGCAAGACGCTCTAAATATGTCTGGCAATCAATGGGTTAAACAATTGTTATTAATAACTAGCAAACCGTCACAGTCTCGCACGGTTGAAATTTAGTAATGAAGGAAATAAATTAATGCAGAAACTACGCTTAGCAAAACATAATAAGTCTCTATTTATAAAATGTCTCCATCTCCCAATGGTGTAGGCAACATGTTGTCTGTCAGTCAGTTCACCGAGAAAGGACCCAACCGATTCTCATTGTACAGAACTGTCATACTGAACATAACATTTTTTATAAAGATTTTCATACCTTACAAAGATATTCAAGAATGTTATGAAAGTATAAATACAATATTAAAGTCAATAAAATCACAAGATATTATTATAGTAATGGGAGATTTAAATGCTAAAGTTGGAAAGGGAAAAGAACGGAAAATTGTTTAGAACATTAGATTGGGTTTGAGAAACGAAAGAGGAGATAGGCTTTTGAATTTTTGTGCTTGGCGAACACCTACCGACAAGATAACTCATGTCATAAGAAATCAGATTGACTTTTTCATGATTAACGACCGATTCAAAAATGCAGTCACTAACGGAAAACCATATCCCGGTGCGGACGTAAATTCAGACCATAATCCTTTATTTACTAATTAACATTAAATTAAAAAAGGAAATACCCAAGTCTTGCTTTAACATAATCAATTTGGACAAACTTAAAAACGTAACAGCAAAAAGAGCGATTACTACCAATTTTAATAATTATATTAAGACAAATTGTGAAAGTAAATATGATACTTTTACAACATATAATATACTTGCGACAAAAATCAAAGATATGACATTGGAATCGCTAGGTAGCAAAATACGAAGGGAATGGATGACTGATGAAATAATGCAATTAATGGATGTGAGTAGACAGTGCAAATATAATTTAGATAAATATAATGAAATAGACAAAAATATGAATCCGAAGATAATAGCAGAAAGAGGACAGTGCACTAATAAATGCATAGAAATTGAAAAACTACAACAAAAGCATGACAGTTACACAAAAAGATTAAAGATTTTACAGACCGTCACAAAAAGAAATTCCATACCACTTTAAGAAATAAAGATGGAAAAGAAATTAGTTAGTGATGCAAAAGAAATTTGTGGGATATGGGAAAAATATGTGGAAAAATTATATAAAGATGAAAGGCCAAAATACGATTTATTACATGAATTTGTTATGAAAACCCAAGGTCTTAAAATACTAAAATCTGAATTCATAGCAGCCCAATATCGGTCAAAAGGCAGGAAAGCAGTAGGCCCTGATGGTATAGCTGCGGAGGTATTAAAATTAATACATGAGTGTAATGTGGACAAATTAGTTTCATTATTTCACAAGTTTTATAATTCGGACGATGTGCTTCCCGACGAATAGCTTTTGTCAATATCCAAAAAAAGCTAATGCTAAATACTGTGAAGAACGTAGAATCATGAGCCATTTTTTGAAAATATTCTTGATAAATATTCAAAACAGAATTTACAAAAGAAAACAGGAATATATAGGGGAAACACAGTTTAGATTCAGAGCAGGGTTGGGCACTAGAGATGCTCTGGTAGCAATCCAAGTATTAGTTCAGCGATGCATAGATGTTAGAATTAATGTTTATTTGTGTTTTATAGATTTTGAGAAAGCATTTCATAATGTCAAACACGATCAATTAATAACGAGTTTATTATCAATTGGAATTGATAAAAAGAGTTTGACACTTATAATGAATTTATATTGGAAACAAAAAGCAAGGATAAAAATTAATAACAAATTGACTAAAGAGGCTAAAATAGAAAAGCGAGTGAGACAAGGTTGTACCCTTTCATCCTGTCTATTTAACGTATACTCAGAAACTATTTTCAAAAAAGCTTTCGATGATCTTGACTTAGGCATTCAGATAAATGTAAATGCTAAACTGATACAGAAAATTCGTTATGCAGATGATACTGTCCTTTCGGCAGAAAGCCTAAATGACCTTTAAATTATACTTCAAAAATTGAATCTGGTACTTTTGGAATATGGACTCAAAATTAACATAATTAAGACCAAATTCATGATTGGTAAACATTTAAAATCGTCTGCAATTTTGCAATGGGGAAATGATTCTGTAGAAAGAGTTAACAAATATCTCGGATATTGGTTAAATGAGGACTGGGAACCGGATCATGGAATTAGAATAATAGAATAGAATAATTAAAATTGCCAGAAACACCTTTCAAAATATGAGGAAACTATTACAGAAAAATTAGCTTAAAATTGCGGTGGAAAATAGCTAATGTTATATTCTTCCAATTCTTATGTATGGTTCCGAAAGTTGGACACTGAAAAAGAAGTCAATTGATAAACTAAGGACTTTTGAAATGAGGATTTACAGAAGAATGCTTTTATGAAATTAAATGGAAAAGTAGAATGTCGAATGACAAAATTTTACAAATAATGAATAAAGATTTGGAAATTGTGAAAACCGTTAAGAATAGAAAAACAGCCTTTTCTAGATTATACAGGATATATACATATATATTAAACAGGAACAATAAATATGACTTATTAAAATTAATAATTGAAGGCAAAATTAACGGAAGTACAGGTCCAGGTAGAAGAAGAATCTCATGGATTGGAAATATAAGGGATTGGCTGCGGGTTAAAAGCACAGATAAGCTAGTTCATATGACTGATGATAAAGAGACGTATCGACAAATGGTCGCCGGCCTCCTTGATGTACATGGCACGTGAAGACGAAGATACCATACCACCAACTATATACCATCCAATATTTCAATAAAATCATTCATACAAACCTTATCCCCACATTTCCGAGCACAACAAAATATAATTTTACCTTCGAGTTCTAGACTCCAAATTAAATGTAATTTGATAGGGAGTGGAACCTTTGTACGTTCCCTAGGGGCGGTCCGCACCTACTGTATTTGCCTTGGAGCAAATTACTACAAACAACTGTGTATTGTGACGCGGGGGTGATAATGACGAAGGAACTCTCAAAATGACATTTGTTTTTGGCATTTTACTTCAGCACTTTACTGAGCAACACATCTACATAAAGAGCCATTTTGCTAAATGATCTATATGTCACTACTCTTTGTTTGTTGAAAATTGATCAAACCACCTGATGGTTAATGGCCACTGTCACTCAAGGACATTCGTAAACCCAAAGGAAAAAGCAAGAGGAAGCCCATTCACTAACTCTGTAATATTGCAACCTCATAGACACATAGGTACAATACAAACATTTCACAATTTATTCTAATTGGGTGGTAGAGTAAAGAGGTAAGGAACTTTACAACCATGCACGAATATCATTAGATTTATTATGGTTGGTATAGAGCCCAGCGATTTCCATTTGAAGTAATCAGGCACTATTGCCTCGACCGTAGTTTGCAGTATGCCTCACCAAACAAACATCAAAGTTTTGTTATTGTAACAATAATAAACTCCGTTCATCATCCTTTTCATCACTATACACACGAATTTTTATGTTTCATTAAGACGCACTTTCCTTGAAGAATTAGAACTTTTATTTGTGTCTACATATCTCATAAATTGCAGCTCATTTCAATATTCGAATAACGCATAGAGCTAGTTTCATATTGATACATGTCGATCTAAAAGAACCCAAAACCTTTTTAACTAGTCTCAAAATTCTAGGTGTATTTATTTTCGCCATACCCATTGATTATGACAAGTTCATTTAAAAGTGTGACAAGTTTCACAAAATTGTTTTGTAAAACTCGCCGTACTTTTAATTGTGCAGAACTGAGAAATTGACACATTTTTTAGGTTATTAAACTTTCTACGTCTCACGTGCAGTATTCACGGTTGCCGTTGTTGGCAAAACTAATTACAGTTAACAAAACTTATTTTGCAGCATAACGCATACTGTTAGTATTTTTTTTTTATTTCTCAAAAGTTCACAATGGCGCAGAGCGTTCTTAGCAAGGTAAAATTTCAATAGCGAGATTTATAATTTTGATACTTGTAATTATTAGAATGCATATCAATATCCTTCACTAGAGGAAAATTTATAAAACACTGGTTCGGAAAATCTGGGCTTTTTAGAAATACGATATGAAAATATGTATTTTATTATTCTTTAGTTAAGGGTCGCCATTGCGAAGGGAGGTAAACAATACGATAACTAATTTTCAATGGTCGCGTAATTTTGTTAAAATGCATTCATCTTAATAAATGTAAGTTGCTAATACCGTAAAACATTGAGACACAAGCTTTGTTTAACTAATTAGACTAATTATTCAATTAGCGCTGCATATTTTCTCCTATTTGAAATAAAATCTAGGACTGAACTTTGTCGCAGTAACACCAAGGTAGCTGGGATATCTGATTATACACACTGCAAACATTCAATTATAAAATGGAATAGCTTCGTTTGAATTTTATCATAAGGATGTAGAATATATATTTTCCTCATTTTACGAGATTTAAGCTGACCAGTCCCAATTTGCATCTAAATTGCACCTGCAAACATAACACAACATGGCACAAGTGTGTCTTCCCAAGAGAAGTCGACGCGGAGAGCGATAACATTTTAAAAATATAAATTCAACATGCACAAGAATTTGTGCAATAGATGGAACATTTATTAATAAATATCAATATATTTATGGTTATTTATAATTTTCTTGAATTTTAAATGTATTCACAATTGATGTCACCCTTACAGTAAATATGTAACGGTATGTAACTTGAGTTCTTTTTTACATATTATATAACATACATCCAAAAATACAATACGTTAGCAAGCCATTTGGGGTAAAACAAGTGTAAAACAAAAGTAAAGGCATGTAAATGTTACAGTTAAAACCAGTTTTTAGATAGAACCGCGTTTTCCCTAGTCAGAACTAGTTTTTACTAAATGCTTTTGTTAAAACTACAATTTAGGTTAGGTTAGGTGATGCGCACGGTGTTCCCGCTTGCACCTCAAATACGGAGGTATGAAATAGCTCCAGAGTCATCCCACACAGGCACGGGCTTTGTAGAAGAGCGAACGACGTCGGGACCGCGGAAGAATGCGAGAGCGTACCCGCAGTCCCGACAAAGGGCGGTCAGAGGAACACCGTGGAGTTTTAGCCGGTAGGAGTCCGACTTATCCTCTCAGTCGCCGAACCCATGAGGGTTCGGATGGCGCCCGAAAAGGGATTCCCCCGCACTTGTCGAATCAGGTGACGTCTCGCGATCAATTAGAATAAGTTACGATGAACTTTGAGAACAGTTTTAACTGATTCACTTCTGAAAAACGCGTTTTGTCTAGTAAGAACTAGTTTTAACTGATATTCAATTTTGAGCATTAGTTAATATTCTAGTTTTAACAAAGGCATTTAGTGAAAACTAGTTCTAACTAGGGTAAACGCGTTCTATCTAAAAACTGGTTTTAACTGTAACATAAATATTAAAACGTATGGATTAGGCGGCTAAGGGCTTCTATGTTATCTATGAAAATGAAAATAAAAAATGAAATAGGTGCGATATACTCACTCAGTATTATTTGTTACTTGTCATTCCAATGTTCCACGACAAACTAAACATGCAACACTACTTAAAGCAACTCAATAATAATAATCGAAGCACTTCGAACGTTCTGGAATTAAAAATACAAATCTGTTAAACGTCCAGTAAAATAAGAAATAAATTTAAAACTGTTATTAATATCAATAAAATTCGAAGCTTTTTACCTGACATGAAAATATGTATAAAAGTAATAAAGATATTAAAAAAAGTGATTGATTGATGATAATGTGAAAGTTTTTATAATATTTTAATGGAATAAGACAATACATGTATACTTTTTCACAAACTTAGTCACATGAACCATTAGATGCGTAACAACAAAAAAAAAATTTGCTACTTTAATTAAAAAAAAAACGTTAAGAAAATTAATATATACTTCTGAACGACATTTAGTTAAGTGAATCTTTATTCAAAATTAAAGAAAAAATCCGTTTATAATTTTACTGAACTGAAAAACATAAGGAGGTAAATAAAATATTTTAGAGAAAAACGCAAATTAATAAGGGTGATATTAGCAATATTCAAATCAACTGATAAACATCTAAAATTCTACGAAATGATGAATTGCTACTGTTGTCAGTAACTGTAAGGGTACAAAATTAAACCAAACGTATGGTTCAAATGCGGTACAGCATATTTAATAAAAACAGATTCGCCCAGAATTACTATAAAACATAGTAGTATAAACTTACTATCAAATGCAACTAACTTAACTACTTCAAAACTTTACTTTAGCCAAATATAAATACTTAACACTGTAACAATTGTTCTATATTAAATTTAATCAACTCACTATTACAAGCTGAGACGCATAACAATAATTAACGGAATAACGATTACGTCGGTCACAAACACAGAACTCACTCGATTAGTACGTCACACTGATTCACATAATTATTTTAATTTACAGGTTCCATTTTAGTGCTCGAACGTACCCGAGCCATACGAACTTTCCGTTCATTGTTATGTTGCTGTCTAATTGTCATTTTAACATCGATATTCTAGCATCGTTCTCCAGGTTCAAGTCTTTTTGTAGTATCAAATGGGATTTTATTACTGAGGTTCTGTTTAAAGTTACACTCGGACTTTTAATAACGATTACAAGGAAATTATCTAATTTGAATGCTGTTTGCTACCTAAGTAACCGAATCTTCCTTTACTTATATCATAAGTTTAATAATACGCGACTAAAATGTAATTCTAAAAATTTGAGCTACAAAGCTCATTGGTTTTAATCACTTTACCGACGAAACGACAAGTGTTAGTTTTTTATTTGGGAATGCAAAGCTTTCTAGCAATCTCCTGAAGTAGTTTTAACTATTCAAACTATTTAAATCTTCTTTTTGTTCAAACTGATCAAACTATCGTTAAGCTCAACATTGTAAAACTGTTGGGTACGTCTTGTTACGTCGAAGCCCCTTTACCGAAGTACACGGCCACTTATATCGATTCTCAGCGTCTTTACGGAACAGTTCTCCGTAAAAATATTCCAGATACATTCATAACCTTACAGATTTTCCTACTGCAGCAACTACCTAAGAGTTGCTTGATTCATGCCAACTATTATCTCAAAATCGTCTTGCTGAATTACATGACAACAATCTTTTTGTGCTTTGAAGACAATGAGTGCCTATGTTCATCTATGTATTAAATATCTCTATTTTATATGTAAAAATCAAATATGAGCCGAGCATAGTATTTCCTTTGTGTAAATGAACATCTTCTCTATCTGATTAAAATAACCCTATGAAAATCACATTGGTGGTCGCATAATTTATTGTTGGTCATTCTAGTTCAGTTTATGTCAAGCGGAAATTTGAATCACCTCGTCACATATGACTTGTCATATAATATATGTATATCACCTCACTTTCTTGAATTTTTATTTTCGTAATCTTCTCCGCACCTCAAAACTCTTCCGATGTTTGAGTTCGATGCCTCTCATGTCATCGAAACACACTACACAAACACTAACGATGTTTTCGTAGCTGATATGCTCGGAGTATGTACAATACCTATTATAATATACATTCAATTTAGAAATTTATACGAGTATATATTAAGCGTATATTGTATAAATGCAATGCTACCTACCTGCTCTAGCGGAGCAGGTTCGTGATGTTTAAACAATATATAATCTGCTCACGAGCTCAACAACCTTACTCAAATATAACTTGGTTAGTTTCAATATTAATTTATAATGCAGTTTGAGACTAATGTCTTGTGATTCATTTAGTTCCACCATAAGAATTTAGCCACCGTTGACTTAAATCGTAGTGACTTACCTGTGTGAGTCGCAGCATTTTTCCTGGCGGAAGATTGAGCACGGGCGGATCGTTGACGGGTGTCACGTTGACATGGAGTACGAACGTGTTCCGACCTTGCAAATAGCTTGGCAGCGTGAACTTCGTCTCCGGAATCAGCTCCATTTCAAGTACGATCGCGTCGGAGTAGTTCTCAGAGCCGTCGTGCACATAGTGGACCTGTTGACAACAGTAATACACGTGATGTCAGTGTTTCTACACTTGTCTTGTTTAGTAAACAAACACAACTTGTTATAAAAAACACAAATTTCCATTTGGAATATGTTTATTTTCTGCACTGAAGAACGAAATGAAATAAAAGCGCGACGTCTAATGCAATATCATTATAATACGACAGATTTTTATCAAATGTTAGCCCACAACTATATTTTTGTTTTTTTTTTTGGTTCGCCCAGGTATTGAGCATGTGGGCTAGTGCTGCTAAATGTCACCTAACAACTTGGGACTAAATGGAGAGGCGTACAAAGAGTGATGTGACCCACAATTAGTTGAGACTAACCTTCAGAGCCTCGAGCACTGGCGCATATTACCCAACCTCTCGGTGTTGTATAAGATACATTTTGGAGAGTGTGCACAGAAATTACACGAACTGATACCCGCATCCCTTTTCCACTATCAAACGACACGACGCACGGCCGACTATCCATCCTTTCTTCGTAATCATCCATCCAATACGGACGACGCTTTTACTTTGTCATTTGTAATCGGTACTGTGAACGATGGGAATGGTCTACTCGCATCGGTGGAAACACGGGGTGCAATTACAGTGTAATGAGTTTAAGACAACAGTAATTAGGCTTTTTCTATGTGACAACGCTTTACAATCTATGGCTATTGTTGTAGCCATATAACGTATTTATTTTAATTTTTATAATTAATTTAATTTCTATTAATAAAGTTACTTATTTAGATAAAAAAAAATACACGTCTTCACATTAGCCCTAACCTCCGCACAATAACATAATTATTTCATAATCCTTTATTTTAATAAAATAATCCAATTAACATCCTAAAATAAAGTATTCAGTTCAATTTATATCGTACGCGTGAAAGTGATTAACCTTATAGTGTTGATTCCTACCAGTCTAACAGATTGACTCTTTTGTGTAAAATAACTCGAATCCAAGCGCAGTTATCGCTTCCGAGAAATTCACCCGCATTTATAGCGCCCATCACAATTGCCTTTATGAATTCCTATTTATTGGGATAAAGAATTTAACATAGCAGGGAATGCATATAAATAAATCTTTGTAGTCAAGTGATCTTAATGATCATAATATATTTGGTAGTCGTATTCGAATGAATTTTGTAATATCTAAATAATTTGTTTTAATTTACGTGTGTGCAAACTGGCGCCGTCGAGTGTAAACGAATACGTACAGATGCGAACGAGTGAAAATACCAATTTAAAACGATCCAAGCATTTGATACCTTCATTTCTTAAAATAGAATAATCGTAACAATGCTGTTATGAGGTACGAGTTAAGTTAGAAATAAGTCTTTGTCTAGATGGGACAATTCGCTAAATAAAAGAGGCGATATAGCAGTAATCGAAAATTTCTTTACCCGTTATTTTATCTAAAATACTAGCTGGTGCCCGATACGCCTTGCTTCATCTAAAATATGTACCATATTTAATACGTAAATAAAAAAATATTTTTATTGTTTATGATTTTTATTATTCTGAAGCATTCGGGTATATATTAATATAATCTTTAGTCATGCCATCTTGAGCAAAAACAAATAAACTTGTCGGTTTATCAACGCGGGAAAAATGTGTTTAGTGTTAGTGTTTTAGTGTTTTTTGTTCTATTTTTAATGTTCCAATGCTGCCACACGCATACATACAAAATTTCATATCAATTCGATCTATGGTTCAAAAGATAAAAATCACTGTCACCAGCGGCACCTATCCGGCACTAACGTAATTATGTTCTTCGGAGCGGTCATATCGCTTATTATGTGTATGCAAAGTTTCACATCATTGGGCTAACGGTTCTCGAGATATAGTTAAAATTTTTATTTAAAATATTACATAAAAGGTAGTTCGTAAAGCTATAACGGCTTCAAAAGTGCCGGTAAAATGAATGAAAACCTTTTGATATCGCATGTTTGTACGACTCTATTTATAATAAAATTCATGGTATTTTTTCCAGTAAACGTAGTTTTCCTATAATCAAAGCTACGACGTCGACAAAAAGGGTTGGTGGAACGAATGAAAAGCTTTTCAGATCGTAAATTGCTCGAACTATATTAAATAAGCTTCAGTTATATTTAAGCGTAGCATTTCTATAATGTCGTAGATAAGCTGTTTCTTTTAGAGTTTCAAACCACGGAGCCTGAAGTATCTCTGATGCCACCTGCAAAATGTTGATAGCGCTACTTTTACTGTCTTTTAAATAATATCTATTTCCTGGAAAATGATTGGTTGAATAAATAGTAAATGTTTCAATACATTCAAGAACCGTTTCAACAAAGTTCCCGGCTGCAATCTTTATTTTAACTGTAATTAATATATAAAACGTCGGTTTACGCTGAAATGACGTTAATTATACTTGTGTGTTATTTTATTGTATTTTTATACACAGCGTGAAATTTCGTCAACCAGAAAACTCTTAGCCATCTTTGACCATCAAAATATATTATTTAAATATATTATTTGTATCTCTATGTAGTTATTTACATTTTCTATAAATGGATGTTTTGGCAATTTATAAATTAATTTTACCTAAAAAAAAGAAACTTATTTGCTACTGGAGCCTCCATTCCACTAATAGCATGGCCGTAAACTGTAACTATTGCGCGTAAGTTAATTTAATAATTAACAAAATCGCTCGTGAACCCACACACACACACACACACACACACGATATTAACGACACTCCGCTACATAATTATTAGGCAAATACAGCAAATTGTACACCAAGCAATTGACAATCTATGGCAAGGTATATTATTTTGAATTAATGATAATATTTTGTTACATTATCTGTTCTAACACATATTTTATTCATGTCATATATTTGTGTGTACAAAACAAAAAAAAAAATAAACAGATTAATCACACATCGATATTGCAGTGGTCAATACAAAATCGATCTTGATATTAGAGTCAAACGGCAACCGGCACCTAGGTACATAGTCCTGAATGTTGCGTAGATAGGCATGCTGATTGCTGTGTGGAATTACGTATACATGAGACGTACGGTTAGGCTATTTGATGAAGTTAGTTAGTTTAACGGATCCAATTTTATTTTAAACTGTAATTATGTAGAGTTCAGGTTTTAAAACAGATATCATTGACGTGTGGCGTAAACGTCAGCTGATTGTATCGCCACCAAACGAAATACTCGTAATGTACAAAGGAATTATGTATTTTATATTTTTATGACTAGAACAATGTTGATAATTGTAATTAATATATGTTTTAATTCTTTTTAGATATTGTCAACTTAGTTATAAGGATTTTTGTAATATTTTTTATTATTTTTCATTATAATTTTGTATTTTTGCAACTTAATATAGGTATAACATACGCAGTATTGATCGGTACTTTCCTTTCGATGTTAGTAGGCATTAATATTTGTTCTACCAAACCTTTTTCCCAGTTCTCCAAGCAGTGCTGTACACGTTTGTGAAGGTAGATAGATTTAAGATAAAGAAAAACATTCAAAATGTATTAACCTAGATATTGCAATGCTATAGTATTTACGATCTGCCGGCTAGAGCGGAAGTGCGTATTTGGTGGGTTGAAAGAAATGTTTGGGGTCATTGTACTATTGTATAAAAATAATAATTTTAAGTCAAAATCTTCAATGGAAAAATACTAAAGGGAAAGAGTAATATCTGATCCTCCTCCATTTACCAAACACCGAGTCGGTAGTTGACACGAGGTTGGGTATAAAATATGGCACCGCAGTTAACCTCACACGATCGGACTGGACTGTGCTGCCTGAAGTCGCCGCCCGATCGCTGATCTGTTCTCGCTGGGCTATACACAAACGGATTCCACCCGGCGAGACCTTAATCTCCGCGACCACTACGATAGACAGACCCACCAAGATCTTCGGGTCGAGTACCTTTACACCAAGGGACCTTTCTTCATTTTCGTTTAGGTTGTTTTTATATTTCTTTTCGTTTATTTAACATAAAAAAAATCGTAGTTAAATACAAAATGCGGATGATTCAAATCTATCAATGTCAAACACACATTATTCGTCTCTTATTTAGTTTTACGGAATTAATATATAATAACATTATTTTTATTAAAATTTTATAAAATTAACTTCGTAGCCTTGGCGAAACCTAGCCAGTACACCAAAAATAAACCCAAGGAAATATTAAAAAATCCCGTTATTGTTTTTTTAATATGGTTTAGCCACGCTATACCACATCTTCCCTTCTTATTATTATTCTGCTTATTTAACAAAATTAAATAAATATTGTATGCATTGTACCTCAATAACGTTGACACATAAAAAATAATGAACTACTGTAGACCACTAGGCGAACACTCGTATAAATATACGCGTATTGTATTTTTATAAATTTCGCTATTGATTTGATATTGACTTGATATAGAAATAGTAAATTTAATTGAAATTTTGCCATACCTTTATAATTTACTTCTAACTTGCGTAATTACTCAAAAATAAAAATAATGAAATACGACATAATGGAATACTAAATAAGATATAGTTTGTCCAAGCTTCCATTTTAATTTTCCTAATTGTAAAATCAGAGAGTTCGCAATTACGTAGTCATCACAGACATGGAATAGGATAGGAAACGCTTGTGTTTAATAAGTGTCATGATTTATGAGATATTTGGCTCCCAGGTATTACGAATAGTGATAAACCGAGTTGTCGATACGATAGCGGTAGCAATTATATAGGCGTTGTCTAAAGTTGAATGTGTACAACTTGCTATGATTCCATGAGGTTTTTAATGTTTCGGAGACCACGTTATACATTTGGTGACGTGTATTACACGACAAGTTCATCGAGTGTTGGCGGAGTACCTTGTACGGCCTAAAAACTGTCGATAGATGCATCGGCAACCTTCTTCACTCTCAATCCGGACTGGTGAAAGATTCTCCAGACTTCCTCAGTTGTGACGAAAGATCCGTGCTCCATGATATTCAGCAGTGTAGGTATGTCATTATACAGGTAACTATCATCAGTCCTTTTTTATATTAAGTATCCACTCGAAAAAGGTCATTATTAAAAATTGTAAAAACTGGTTTGGCACAGTTTTTCTAAATTTTACCGTGGAATATTGCATGAAACGTAAAAAACTCACAATAACGCCGGCGGTGACGACGAAATAAAAAGTCGCAACTAAAATAATGAACGAAACGCGACGGGCAGCGATCATGAAAGAGATATAATCGGCACCGGCAGGAATTTAACAGCTAGCGATAACTATTTTAACCGCATTGTAAGGTTAACAATTAAGTATATTTTTTAAGTTTTGTGCCTATTAAAGATATTAAATATAGTTAACCGCCTCCCTCGTCTTGCTTGAAAATAGTTTTAAGGGGAAAAAAAATATCTATGCATATAATAAAATTCCAACTGATCGCTTTCTGTACATGAACGATATATGAGAAAAAATATTATTAGGGGCCTTTATTAACACCCTAGAACACAAAACAATAGTTGTTAGAATTTTTGTCTGTATGTCTGTGCGTTTGTTCGCGCTAATCTCAGAAACGGCTTAATCGATTTTGTTCTGGTTTTCACTAATGTATTGCAATAAGCATCACTTAATATTTAAATTCCTCATTAGAATGCTTAATACTTAATTCCAATCCGTCCATATATAAAAAAAGTTATAAATTAAATTAAAATAATGTAGTTACTATTTCTTAGTGCAAGGTGTAGTTTTTCCGTTTGCTAGTATGTTAATAAATCTACACTTTTATTTCAGCCAAACCGACAGACAGAGTATGCAAAAGGCAATCCAAACAAAACTACAATCTTATACGACATATCTAATAGGATTTGTAGTTTAAGTTTTCTTTCTATTATATGTAGTTCAGCTTAAGACGTCCATTGTTGTGGGTCGATTTCAACAATTGAATGGCATTCCTTTTGATCCTCTCAAATCAATAAATACACAAAATAGGTAGGCAATTCCATACCCGAGATATATAAATGATTTTAAATGTTGTTGTTGGTATTATTAAATCATATAACTAAGTTAGTCTCCTCTATAATAATTTCGGGTGGCATAATCCCGTGGAAGACTCAAAAGAAAAAAAAATTCAATAAATGCGGCTATTCGAGAGCAATTGAGGTTGAGCGAATAGCGTCGGCCTTTAAACGGACCCAATTAAATAAAATGTTGAAAACAAGAAGGCCTGATTGCCGCGTCTATCTTTAGTAGGAATAACAAGCAATACACGCATTTGATTTTTAAATCAAATCAGTACTGGATTATTCAAACTGAAATATTTATTAAAAATATTTTAACAAAGATATACCATCATTACAAATTAATTATTATTAATGAGATCAGTGCAATGAACTGTTGTGAGGAATCATGCATAACTAAAAGTTACTCATAAACCTCTCTGAGTAGTGTGAGAAGTCTCCCCACATTGTAATAAAAGCCTCCATGTCGACGATTACGACAAATGGTTTTCAGATAGAGACCAGACAAGTCCAGAGCAGAATGTAAACATGTAAACATTTTAATAAAAAAAAAACTACTTAAATTTATAGTAAATTGAATTTGAATTTCTAAATTTTATCTAATATTTTTAACCCCTAGGAATGGTATTTTTTTTCTCCAAATTTTAGTGAGACCAAACGGGAAATATACCCTCTGAAACAAAATGAGTTATGAGAAAACAAACATAAAAAATAACGAATCAAGAACCTCCTCCTTTTTTGGGGTCGGTTAAAAACTCAGATGAAATTGTGCGTATTAAATGTATTAATTAGCGAGAAAAAGCTTTTTTTAAATTAACCGACATCAAAAAGAAAAACCACAAAGTCGTACTAAAATGCAAAAATTAAATGAAATAAAATAGATACATGCGCCACACAAT
This sequence comes from Megathymus violae, assembly GCA_003671415.1. Taxonomy (NCBI): domain Eukaryota; kingdom Metazoa; phylum Arthropoda; class Insecta; order Lepidoptera; family Hesperiidae; genus Megathymus; species Megathymus violae. Next base: position 3,559,903 of record PDGT01000018.1, read on the forward strand.
GAAATGTTTGAAGCCAATGCTGAGCTGGAAACACAATAATGCTTGCCGACTTAAACACGTTTGGATTATTCTTTTCCGTTGACATGTTGAATTTTTGTCTTCAAGACACATCTTCAGAGCCTGAGATGGTCAATGATGGACTAGTTTTCCTTTGTTAATGTTAACACTGCAGATATCTTTAAACACGGCTCAATTACTGCCATCCGTTAAGAAATCATCATCAGAACTATGGGTGACCAACTACAAGCCGTCTTATAAGCACTAAAAAATCATCAAAATAATTTCATAAACAACGTAGTTATGTCTGTAGGTACAAACAAGAAAATACACACGAACATAAAATCTTCATCAGTTTCTCAAAGGTTAACTGGAAGAAATCGCTATTTAGCGATAAGATCGCCACACACACACAATACGTATTCAATTATAAAATGTTTTTCTTGTCCATAACATATGGGGTAAAATAAAGTATAATAAATAAATAGATAAATGAACCATGTAATTTTTAAGTCGATTAAAAATTAGGCATAAAGAAGATTCGCTCGGAACGCGAATATTTAAAAAAGCATATAATTTTAAAACTTAAACAGACACTTTCATAATGCTTAGAACATTAAAGACATCAATAACTATTTTTTTATAATGATTGCTTTTGTGCAATCACTTTTTCGTTACGCTCCAAAAGCATGTAGGACAGCAAGATCGGATATACACTAGAATTCAATTAGATTGGCACGGTTGTATGACATTCACAAACTACGTAACGCTAATGAGATTATTGAGATGGTAACTATCACTAATTCTTTGGCGCCCACCACCTTAATATAAGAAATATATGCTTGCAAGGAAAAGGGGCTATTAATTTTGTAAGTATTATTGTTACACAACCGATATTAAATCGATTCATTATATTTTAAACGGTAATAAAATTTTTGCGCAGTCCATTCGCCCCATCCATTATCGTTTCGTAGGGGATAAACATATGACTACAAAGTTTCGCAATCCTTCGACCGATATTGAGCTTTCTGAATCCCACGGACACCCGCGGGCGGTCATCTCACGGTTGTCTGTGTTGATTATATGTAGTTTATGTTCACACTAAGCGACAACTTCACAGTACTATTTGTGTATAAAATATTATTATTATTATTATTCATTTTAAGTGGTATCGAACTTTTCAGTAAACAGTTATGGCTACAACATGTTAAAATATATTTTTCATTGTGCACTTTTGGAATGAATATAGTGATAACATCTATATACAAAAAACTATTAATATAATTCAAAACTTAAATTAAAATTTTAGCATAAGATCTAATGATTTTTCCGTTAAAAATATTCCTTTTCCAACGGTTCTTTATATGCTTGGATTTCGATCTTAAACATTTTTAAATTTAAATTTATTTAAAACAATGAAATGTGAGGTTAAGGAATGGAATATCTAATAAATTTTAAGTCTTTGTTACAAGCTCGTTGAGCAATCCCAGTAAAAAAAACGAAATTGTAATCTAAAATACAGAATATTAAAAACTAGGATGTAAAAACACTTACTGCGACACTCAAATACGTCCTTTTAAAAAGGAAGCAATACTACCACAAATTCACAAGCGGTATCAGAGTATTATTGACATTCGGATTTTTAATTTACTCACATATTGAAAATTCCACTGGAAAAATTTCATTAAAACTGACAAATAAATGTCAAAATTCAAATATGTATTAGTTTGACTGTAAATAAAAACCTTTTTTGTTTATGTAGTTATTTCATTTTTATCATGAAACCATTATACCCAAAGCGTGTTCACATATAAAAATAGTTAAAATAATTTAATAAATTTATTGTCAAATACTTACATTTTAATTCATTTCAATAGTACGCAGCATTCCGGTCTGCAAGGTACAAGTACAAATGAAACAACGTGATTAACAAAACAAAATGAGAAAACACTTCTTATCGCCGGAAGTAATGTACCTTAATGAAATATAGTTTAATATGACACTAGAACAAAAGTTTCGAATATTTTATAGTGTAGTAGAATTTTAATACTATTAACTAGAACATCAGTCAAATTAGGATTTTTGTTTGTTTGCTGTATTTGCTGTTTGCTGTTTGTTATATTTAGAATAATATAGAATAGAATAAAAATCAATACCTTTTGCTACAGCAACACAGGATCAATAAAGTAGTTATACAAAACCGTGGTATTTATAGAAAAACTAGCGGCCCAGTCCGACTTCATCCGAGTTTGACTATTAATTATAAATGTTATTAATATAATTATATGAATTATAATCTTAATGTAACTTAATGTAACCTATGTCGAGTGACATATGTCCAATCAAGTCAAAATATATTGCATAATCACGTGTTCTCACAACAACTGCCTCGGCCCACTGGAACACGGTATGTTTGGCACTATCAGTCAGCAGATTGGAATGAGTTCCGACAATTTCTGGCATCATACCCATGGAGGCGGCTGTGTTTCTCATCCGATGATCCAGACAAATGCGCGGAATCTGTGTCTGATGTAATCCAACATAGCATGAAACTCTTCGTTCCCAGTTCTTTTATCCCCATCGGTGAACGCAGTCAACCCTGATTCGGTAGGCGGTGCGCTGAGCCTACTCGCCAAAAGCAAGCCGCCTTCCGGGATTGGGCTTCAAAGCATGCTACTGAAGGTCAAAATACATCTCAGCTCAGGAGGATATTCAACGCTGTCTCCAGGTCAACCAAAAAAATAATAGCCAGAGCAAAATGCGAGCATATCGCTAGTATCGGTGAGCGCTTAATCGCTTACCCTTCAGGGAGTCGTGCTTTCTAATCGCTCGCTAAGGCCGTTGAGGGTAACTTCTGTCGGTCGTCGTTTCCACCATTGCGAACCTAACTGCAAAGGAGAAACCCGATCTTTTGGGTACTCTCTTCACAGCTAACTCTACTCTTGACGATCGCAGGGCCACATCGACTACTATTTCGCGCTGTGAGAGCTCAATGTTCGATGTACGTTTCACGCAGAAAGCTGTCAAACGAGCTCTTTTGTCTCTCGACGTCAAGAAGTTGAATGGCTGTTGGCGATATGGCAACATTATTATAACAATATTGTAAACTGCTCTGTGATCTCTCTCTCCACTTCCGATCGTGGAACGATTAAGACGTGTTATACTCTGAATTATAGTGTGCTCGATACTCCAGTTCTAGCATTTCCACCTCGAGCCCTGCAATACCCGTACATGTTGGTGGTCCTTCAAGACGGATAACCAGGATACTCGAAGATTATGTGGGTGAAAAATATCAACCGCAGTGCATACAATCGAAGTGCAAAATTCAGCAAAACTTATATTACGTCTTTGCCACGATTGCAATTCGTCATTTGCAACGCAAACTATTTATCTCATACTCGAACGTTATTCTGCGAACGTTGGACGAAGACGGCAAACCAGAGCGTGAATTGGCCGCCGCGATTCACGGCGGAGCGAACGGCATTTCGTCGTAGCGAGTCTACCAACCGATCTACGCAGACTACGAATCGAACAAAAAGGCATCCGCCATTTTGTTCTCTTCACATAGGCGTCTCGAATCTTCGCGGCAGCGTGGGCGCAATTTGCCCCTTTTTTAATTTTGAAAACAGTTATAATTTAATGATTTTTATATCAGAATTGTTCCTTTTTAAAAAAATAATATTTATAGTTCTGTAATCCATTTGTAATAAAGGGTTATTTTACCGCAATGGCAGAAGCACGCGGAGCTCAAGATGCTGGTTACATCACGAGGCTACATCAAAGGTACTATTACCAGATTACATAGTTTTACATTGTTAGAAGACAGTTTAAAATCATCCTCGGCATCCGTATTAAAAACAAAACGCGAACGTTTACTCAATTTTTTCGCTGAATACGAAGGCTTGTGTAAACACACTTTATGTCTCGATGAAAACGACAAAGAAGAAATATCCGATATTGAAACAAAATATTCCATTCATTAACTGTCTTAAACGACAGAATTAAATTAAAAAATTCGGAATTAATTACAAAGAAACCGCCTGCCACTCCGATAGCAAAGAGTAATTTCCCCGCCATTAACATAAAAATGTTGCACGGTAAACTTGCAGATTATTTTCCTTTTATAAATATGTTTGTTTCCATCATTGTAATGGATACAACATTAGACAATTTACAAAAACTGTATTAATTAAGATGATCATTGTTAAAAGACGAACTTTCTAATGAAAATTTTCAAACTCCTTACAATTATTGAATGATAGATATAATAATATATATAAGTTTCTTGTTATAAATAATCACGTCACTAGTTTATTGGACATGAAGTGTATTTTAAAATCAATTTAAGAGAATTTATTTCTTTTGTTAAACTATTAGCTGCTTTGCAACAAATTGAACCTAAAGTTTCTGAGTGGGATTCCATATTATTATGTATTTTTTACCGGAAACTAGATTTATATACGTCAAGAGCATACCATTTGGAAAGGAATCAGCAGCAAATGCCTATAGTAAAGTCACTCATGGAATTTGTTGAGACACGTGCACTGGCTTTAGACAATTCTGAAGGGCCAGCAGAGACTCTAAGGCAAGTAGCACAATTAAGTCCTTCTTTCTACAGCTACCTACATCATCATACATCATCGTGTTAGGGAAAAATGGCTCTGAACACAGCTGCAGAGCACTACTTGACATTGGTTCACAGGTTTCCTTTGCAACCTCCAAGTTTGTAGAGCAATTAGGTTGGAAACAAATACGAAGTGATCCTAATGTTGTTGGCGTATCTAATGTAATCAACCACATTAAATATTGTCTCCCTTTACAAATTAGCTCATTAAAAATCCATTTAAAAACATGATTACTGCCCATGTTGTAGATAAAATGACATGTAACTTGCCTCAGATAATGTTTAAAAAATCGAATCTGCAGATACCTAATAACTTCAGATTGGCTGATGACACCTTTAATATACCAGGTGAAATACAGTTGTTATTAGGGGCTGACATATTTTTCCAGGCACTATTACACAAACCGGCGGTGTCAGTGGCCTACAGGCAGGAATTGCAGAGCCCCGAGTAGCCTTTAATCTCGCAACAAGCACAGCTTCTTGAGGCCAGGCAACTTTATCTTATTAATACTAAATTTGGGCACATTATAGGGGGCACGCTGCCTCAAGTGTGTTCCTTAACAGCCTGCAATACGATATGCTTACAATGTGTTGCATGAGAATGTTATACACAATTAAAAAAAACTTTAGCATCGTTTTGGGAAACAGAAAATGTTCCAGATGTTTACAAAGAACAGTCAACTGAGCATGAACTTTGTAAGAGTATTTTTAACACTTCAGTGCAATTACAAAATAATCGCTTTCAAGTTGTTCTCCCATTGAGGTTGCCTCTTAATGAGATAAGCAATGCCCTAGGTGAGTCATTCCATCTGCCCTAAAAAAGGTATGTTAATTTAGAAAAAAGATTACATAAAGATTCTGACTTATTCAAAGAGTACCATAGGTTCATACATGATTATATTAATTTTAAACATGGCCACCATATTGATATTCATTCTTGTTTAAAAAATAGTGAGCCATTATACTTTCTTCCAAATCATATAGCAATTAAAGAGCAAAACAAAAGTAGTAAGCTTAGATGTGTGTTTGATGGATCTATGAAAACAAATAAAAAAAGTTCACTTAATGATTTGTTACTCAATGGGCTAGTAACTCAATGAGATTTGTTTGAGATTATTTTATTATGTCATTTTGGAAAATATACTTTCACTACAGATTTAATACAAATGTTTAGAAATGTCAATGTTAATTCACTATACACCTTATTGCAATTTTTTTATGGAGAGATAATCTCAATGAGAGTATAAAGTGCATGAGATTAGATACAATCACATATGGTTTAAAGAGTACTACTTTTTTAGCAATACGTTGCCTAAATGAGCTAACTAAAAGATATCAAAATTACCCATTAGCTACATTTATTCTAAAAAATTGTACTTACTTTGATGATATATTGTATTCAAGCAATAACTTGCAAACTGTTCTTGAAGCAAAAACACAACTACGTAATTTATTGGGGTTAGGTAGTTTGCAAACCAATAAGTGGTCTTCAAATAATCACATACCTACAACCTGTGTGACATAACTACAAGTGAACATCAATTTGACATTAACATAGAATTACAAAGGGGATGATTGCATCATGAAAGCACTGGGTTTAGCAATCAACATGAAGAATGATCAGCATTAGCGAATTTTCTAAATCTGAATTTGTTAAGAACTTAGCATTATATTTAGTTTTCTTACTGATATATAGAATTGAATAACGTAAGACAATACCCTTACCATTTTCATGATATTGCTGAATTTGTGTAAATATTGGAAGACAAAGTATTATCTGCTGCGCAGGCGACGCTGCTGGCTACTGTTACGGATTTTGCTTCCGGCAGGTTCAGAGGCAAGTTCATATCTGGTGTAAAGATATACTTACTCTCGTGCAGGAACATTGGGCCATGCCACCACACGTCACATGCAGCTAGCTGATCTGGACTAATACCTCTACTAATGTAGTCCGCTGGATCATGTTTGGTATTTACATCTCTAATGTTTATTTATTCAGTGAGTCTAAAATAGTTCTAGCCTGGCTTAGTTGCGAACCTGTAAGGCTTCAAACATATGTTGCCAACAGAGCGAAAGCTATTCAAGAATTTACTGATCTTTGGCAATGGTTGTATGTAAGTATTACTGCATAAATGATATTAGGCTAATAAAACAGAGTAGTAATTTAAAGGGAACACTCAGACAATTGCATCCATTGTTAGATGGCCTAACAGTCCTCAGAGTAGGTGGTAGATTACAATACGCTGACATCCCATAGTCACATACACCCAATTATATTACCTAAAGATTCATTTATACCAATCTCATTATTATAAAAGAGCATATTAGATTATTACATACTGGTCCCAGGTTCCTACTCTCTAGTTTAAATCAAAAGTATTGGATAATAAATGCTCACTTAGAAGTGAAACGGGTAACTCTAAAGTGCATTATTTGTTACAGAAATAGGCCAATTGTTGCAAGGCAGTTAATGGGTTTCTTGCCGGCGGACAGGGTAATTGCGACCAGCCGTACCTTTGTCAAAGTTGGAGTAGATTTCGGTGGGCTAGTAGACGTCGTGTGTTGCACGTAAGGTGTTCCCTAATGTATGTTTTACTACTAAATCCATACATCTTGAGTTAGCCTCTGACCTTACTACTGACACCCTCCTTGCCTGCCCGAAAAGGTATATTTCACGACGATGGCTGCTCATCGAAATCTACTGCGACAATGCCTGTACGTTTAAAGGAGCAATTAACCAACTAGTTGGATTGTATAAAATACATAGTTCTCAAAGTCACCAATGTAAGGTGAACGATTTTACAAGTAATAAGGGAATTAATTTTAAATTTATTCCAAGTTATTCACCTACATGGGATGGAATTTGGGAAGCTGGTGTTAGATGTAATAAAAATCATTTAAAACCGGATATTATATAATGTTTAGTGAACATATGAACAATTTAGCACTGTATTAATTGAAATAGAGCCAGTATTAAACTCTAGACCTTTGTTGCCACTATACTCTTTTAATGTATATATGTAATTTTAGTTATTTAACTCCTGGTCTTTTTTAATTGGGCATTCTTTGACAATGTATACTTAACATGATGTATCTAATATTCCAAACAACAGATTAAAGTTTTGTCATTTATGTGATAAATTAAAACAATGTTTTTGGAATGTATAACACAAACAATATCTAAATGTACTCCAAAATGATATTAGATGGATTAGTAAATGGCAGAATGATGTTCATAATCTTAAGATTAAAACATTTTCATTGGTAATATTAAAGGACGATAGGTTGCCTCCTATGTCGTGGCCAATGGCCAGAATTTTAAAAACTTTCCCTGGCCAAGATGGCAGGGTCAGAGCTGTTGAAGTGCAAATATCCAACTTTAAGCAACATATTGGCGCAATTAATAAAGTATGTGTATTACCTGTTCAAGATAATGTATAACTTAAGGCTAAGTAGTACTTGAATATTTTCTATCGTTTTATTATTGTAACATAATATACTTACTAAACACGAAAGTTGCATAATGTTTAAGATTTGTCTCAAATAGTACTGCATAAACTATTTTCAATTTTATGTATGTTAACAATTTTTCTATTATTTCAACGAATTTAGTATATGTTAGTAAAAATTTTGCCTCAGCTTACAATTAGAGTAAGAATCATTATATATTTAGATGTAAAATCAATTTGTATTCTACTAGCCTCGTACAAGTATCCTTTAGTAAGAATGTCATTGTATTGCAAAGATGTTGTTTGTTTGTTGAATTGGATGTATATTAACTCTTTAAATCGCTCTGCTTACTGTTGACAACCATTATAGAACCAGACTGGTGTCCGAAATCGAGCTCTCTCTGGAGCGGGTTTCTTACCGGGGTCGACAAAATCTAGGCCTAATCAATCCTTCGAAGACACAAGTCTGTGCGTTCTTCGCAAAAAGAACCCCATTTGTCTTGGCGCCGAACACCATTTGTAAAAGTATTGGAATCTTGGGGGTCGACATTTCGAACGAAGTGCAGTCCCAGGGTCACCTGGAGAAAAAGGCTATCTCGCCTCCAAAAAACTGGGTGTACTGAATGGGGCGAAGCAGTACTTCACGCCGAAGCAAAGCCCCAAGTTCACGCCCAAGTCCGACCACATATGGAGTACTGCTCTCATCTTTGGGCTGGTGCACCCAGTTACCAACTAAGCCCTTTTGACTCCATACAGCGGCGTGCTGTTCGAATTGTTGACGGTCCCAATCTTACAGACGGCCTTGAGGACTTAAGTATCCGGAGAGACGTAGGCTCCCTATGCGTCCTCTACGGTCTCTACTATGGTGAATGTTCCGAAGAACTTTTCAACTTGGTGCCCCATCCACCTTCCTTCATCACACCACCCGCAAAAGGTTGCGGTTCCACCCGTATCACCTCGATTTTTGGCAGTCGCTTCTCTCGCTCCTTCCTGCCACGACCCTGAGAGCTTTCCAGCAAAGGTATTCCCTTTGCGCTATGATATGGAGTTCTTCAAAATGACATCGACTTCTTCAAGGCCGGCAACGCATTTGCAGCTCCTTGGATGCTGCACGTGTCCATAGGCGGCGGTGACCACTTACGACCAGGTGGACCGTATGCCTATTTGCCGTACTTTTACATAAAAAAAACATCCATTATCATGAAGATCGCACAAGCCGTTCTTGAGTTATATCGAGACATACAGAGAAGCTCAACAAATTAATATAGTATAGATACAGATACAGTGACATTACATTTCGAACTAACATTAAGCTATGGTACTTAAATTTTTCAATAAACAGAACAGTGAAATTTAACGTCCCATTTTACGGAGATTTTCATTCCAACTTAGCATTAATATTTCCAACTAGCACAGTATATTTTACAAATGTTTTATTTTATACAATCCTTGTGCTTAAAACTACGCCAGATCTGTCGAGTCGTTCGCAAATGATGATACATTATTGACATCATATGGCATCATACATTGTGGACATTGATTTTTATTTTTATAGACGGTCACTAACACCTCCTGCAATGCATAACAAATATATTTAAGCCATTTTAAAATTAACATCGTTTCCTGAAACTTCGTCGGGCACCATATAATATGAAGAATCCTCACCAACCGCGAAGACTCATTATCGATTATCTGTTATATAAGATATACTAAACTTGACGCTATTCCGACGTCATCGTATAATTACAACCCTTATTTTCCCACTGCTGACGCTCGAATCTGCTCCCACAATTAGAGGGGTTAAGGTCATAATCCACCAAGCTGGCCAAGTGCGGGTCGGCAAACTTCACATACCTGTGAGAACAGTACGATAAATCTCAGGTATGCATAGTTTCTTCACGATATTTTCCTTCACGCGAGATGTTATAGAGATGAATGTAGGATTAAAACTAGAGTCTCCCGTAGATACCCGGAATACGTTCAAACCACAGATCGATTAGCTGTATATTCAGAAACCTTTTTCTTTTTGATCGTCGATATTTAAACGATGTGACCTGCCAAATATGTTTTAGTGAAGATCAAATCAGAATCAAAAATAACCCTCCAAAAAATTCATCAGTAAATAGATTTTACACATAACCCTAAGAAGTTCTGATGTTTTAATTAAAACAGAGATATCAAAAAGTAAAAATTCTCCACTTTGCGTTAGGTCATGGAGTAACAACTCTCGTATTAAATTTAATTATCTGTGTGATTTGATTTGCTTCAGTCACGTATATATAGCATTTTTAATTCTCGCATAGAAAAGTAGAAAAGTTTATTTGTATAAAAAGTACTTGTATTGGAATGTTAATTCTTGAATCCAGCCATTGTATAAACATTTTTAGAACAAAAATTTCGCGTTTGGAGCTTTTCCGAGTTTTTTTACAGAATGAAAGTAATTACTAGCGTTAGTGCTATATACAAATGTATCAAAATAAATAAAATTAAGAAACATCATTTAAATGTTATACTGAATTCCGTAATCCTGGTTACTTATTATATTACCTACATATATTACATGACGCAAGTTTTATATATTATATTACATATTATAAAAGAATACGTTAAATATAATACCGTTCGCATAATTAGCTTTTTCTCAAGTTATCACATACCTTTTATTCATTTCGTTTTATTTTTATTTATCTAAAATATTTTGGTTGCCTATCACATTGAACACGCTGCAAAATTGCAAATTGTACGGAAAGTCCATGTTTATTTTTGAAACAGCTGTATATACGCCTATCGATTTTATGTCTATTTGATGTCTGTGTGACGAATACCGTCCATGCGATGAATAACGTCAGAATATTGGCTCCAAATCGAACTGTTTTAATTAGGATGGATCCACAGTATTTCAATTATAAAACAACGACTAGTATTTCAATTTTAATTATTTAGTACCGGGAAAAATGGCATAAATTCTAAAAGTTGAGCGTACTCACAATATACCGTTGATTTAAAAAAACAAAATCATTTATCACGATGAATAGCGCCCCACGCTTTTACAGTTATGTATACATATATTAAACTAACATTCCGATCAAATTCGTTCGAGTTAAATTATTATACAATGTATAACGTACCACTATTTTTAATGACCAAAAAGAAAAAATGGCGATACCTACTGCCGTTACTGAGTAAGTTCGTGAAAAATATAATTAAAAAACAATGTAGTAAAATTATCCTAACAACATGTAAATATTGGTTAACGAAAAGCTTGGTTGGTTTTATTTATGAGTGCAAAAATATCTATGCATTGTCTTATAGTATAATGTTTTTATTTCCGCCATTTCATTCATAAATGCTCGGCAAATTCGAGACAAAGGTCCCGGTAAATCCCCAAGTACGACGACACCCGCGCAGGGTTTGTTTTAATATCAAATCGTATTAGGGTACATTGAACACAAAACACACAGAACATTACCTGGAATCAATATAGGAAAAAACATAAATATTTACATAGTAATGCAAACGTAACGTAACGTAAACGTAACGTTAAGAATTTTAATACGTCGAAATATTATTTTTTCTACAGTAATTGCCATTATGTTAAATTCCTTATCTACTTAATTGTAACGTGAAATAACATTTTTACCTATCTACCTACGCAACAAGAAATTAGAAATTTTACCGGTCCTAAGTATTTACTTTATCAAACAAAGTATTTTACAGTAAATTTTGTTTCAGAGATACATCCATTAATTTGTAGGTTCATAGACTTTTCAATACGCAGCTGATCGCCGTGACGTCACAAGTTGTGGTTTTGGCGCTGTGAACGGAGCTGTGCATGCACATGCGTGAACTCATTCATAAGCTGGTTCGTATGAATTTTGTTGGTAATAAATTATTATACCTATAATTTTATGTAGAATTTCTTAAAATTTCAACTTGTAATAACTCTGTTATATTGAAGTAACTAAAAATTTTAGTTGGATTATGTCAATGACTTGCGCTGTTATACGTTGCCCGAAAAAGTATTTTTGATAATTAAAAAATAATGGTGTATAGTCTATGTCCACCCGGAATAATGTACCTTTCAAATGGTAAAAGAATTTTCCAAATAGGTGAATAAGGGTTGTGGTTCCGTAGATTAGCCTCCGCATTCACAATATTCGCACTCTCTTTATAATTTTAGTACAGATATAAACATGGCTGACACTAAGGTGGTCAAACAGAGAGAATTAGCTCGTTTAATACTAAACCTACCATGACGGGTCAAATGACCCATTTTAAACGTTTTGTCAGAATTTCTTGAAAATAACATTATCACATCGCCATTTGCCTTTAACGACCTTTATTAAAAAATACATCGAATGTATTTTTCAAGATTCACTTCTCTCTTGTTAATTTGTTTACCGAAAAATATGTGTAATCTGTCCTAACTACCGCAAGGGGTCATTTGACCCGTGCAAAGATTCCGTATCTTGATTTGTATTTCTTGTGATACAAAACCGCTGTATTGGACATTTTTGTTATTGCGTGATATATTTTGCTAAATTGAAACGATTAGATTTTAAAATAATACTAAATACGGTGTAGACATGACGGATCAAAAGGCCAAAAAATACTCCGTGAAAGAAAAAGAAACGTCAAAAAAAAAATCCAAGTTCGGATTCTCGTGTGCAAATGCGAAAAAGATGCCAAATTGGTTTTTGCAAAAAAAAAACAAAACTACGAAAATTTGTTTCAAATGCAACAAATACGTTGTGGAAAATGTACCTTCGAGAACCCAATAATTTGCAAAATATGCGGTGAACATGAATAAAGCTATTATATTATTTATTTGTTTTCTAAATTTAATATATAAAATATTTTGAACCGTTATTTGAAAAAAATTGTTTAATTCATGTACCAAATTGGCCTAATTGATATATTTTTCACTAGAGTTATTATAGAATTATATGTAACATTTTAAAGACGGGTCATTTGACCCACTTTGGTAGGAATAGGAATACATGAAGTATCGGTAGGTTTACTGTTAATATTTATTGCTTATCAGTGCAGTTGGTACTGGTCAAATCATATTTTTAGCATTTCAAACTATTATTTTATTTTGAATTATAAATAATTAGTCTTATAATTATTTTACTCCACCACTCATCTTTTGCCAGGTGAAATAAACGAAGGGAGTCAAGACGAAACAAATGAGGATTTCATCCACTATACGGTTCCATCGGACACCTTAAATTACATAATCAGGTTCTTGTCATTTGGTGAAATGAGCATAGCCTGCCAAGACGACATTAATGAGCCCTAACTCATTTTTAAGTTTACTAGTAGGCATTCTATGGTTCCGTCATCGGGTCCTCGTTTCTATGTCTAGGTTGTTTCGTGAACTAAACAAAGGTACAATTACTAGAATTGGGCGAAATTTAGCTTTTTACATTTTATTAGGTACATAACAACAACTCGTTCTAATAATAACATGTTAAAAACAGTACCCTAATAAGATTACTCAAGTGGTTGTCATTAACCATCACTTTTAATATTGAAATCTATTCAAAGTATAGTAACCTCGTCACCGACGTGTATAGACTTAAGATAAACGAATTCTTGGTGAATTCGGCATGAAAATTAGAACGTAACAAAAATCAACAAAAAATAAAAAACAAAAGAAAACCAATTTGAGGGATCTCATATGTACACACTTATCACGTCAGGATTTACCTCTTTCTGAAAAATTTTCTAAAATCGCAAAGGTGCGCGACTCCAAGAAATCTTCTGTGGACTATTAACGAGGATAACTGGAAATCACATCGGCCTACCGTATCCAACTCCGAGCGGGAAAAACAGGAACCCACATTGCACACAAACAAAACAATAATTCCTGTATAAAACAAAATTTATATATATTCATAAACAGAACCTTACTAAACCTTTCCAAAGCTGTCAGTTTCGTTTATTACGCGAATTCAATGTTATGTCAGTATAAATCATTTCAGTTTATAGATATAATTGACGAAAACTGGACTATAGGACATGTACCGAACCAACTTTTTTGATTTTTATTTAATTCAAATATGACTATATTAATATGATGCACAAAATAAATATATGTGTTTTTTGAAACTTGATCAAACTAAATGTGCAGATATTAGTTAAGGAATTATCGATTAAGTAACCAAAAAAATAAATTATTTTGTTAACTATTTCAAAAATAAAGGTACATATTTTAATTTTTAATGCAACCTCCTTGTTTGGTTTTTATTGTTTTTTTGTTAAATAATGTTAAAATAGTCTCATTTGAAAGCTAGCCAAGTCTATCTAGCTAAGCAGATATAAAAAACAATAACAATAAAGTATGAAACATTTGAAAAAAAGGTCTATACCGCTTCCATTTTCGAAAAGTGCAGAATTTACAACAGACATCTTACAACATTTTCGCAACCTGCATAAATGGATTCCAAAGGGCGAGAATCTATGTAAGGTATGGCCTGCATTTTTTCAAACGAAATTTTCATTTAATGTCTGCGCTAGAATGATTGGAAATAAATTAAATGGAGCGTTTATTTTACTATCAAGCTTATTTAAAATTTCTTTAAGAAGTCTTTCCAAGCCTGATGACAGATATTCATTTAAAAACAAGTAGGAGGATGCGGTTTCAGCTTGATGACACTCCAGCGCACTTTAGCACAAACGTGCATAAACATCTAAATATAACTTAATCAGACAAGACGGATTAGACGTGGTGGACCAGTGGGACACCGGCCACAGCCGGCACGAAGAGGCCCAGATATAACTCCACTAGATTTTTACTCCTGCAGTTACATGAAATTGCTGGTTTATAGCACTTCAAGAAAACTCAAGAAGCGCCACTGCAAAAAATAATTGCAGTGAGAAATAAAATTAGAGAAAATCAAGATGTAATAAAAAGAACAACATGCAGTGTGGTTTTACGTACAGCGCTATGCATTGAAGAAAATGGTGAACATTTAGAAAATGTAATAAATTACTGGGGCAAATTATCACAATGTTTCATTTATTTCATAATTTTTAAGTTAAATCAGTTTAAATTCCTGTTGATGTTTGAACATGACGATAAATATCACGACAACGAAAAAAGATAGATCCATTATTACTTTGGAGAATGCCTAGATAAAATCATGAAATTTAATAAAACATCCAAAAATGTTAACCTCAATTATCCCGTTTTAAAGTTACAGGTCACAAATAAAAAGAAAACCGTTTTTTACAAATTTCAACGAGTTTTTTTACGAATTTTCTGTTACTTTGTAGCTTTAAATGAGACTATTCTTAAGAATTTTCACCGTTTACAAATAATAAATCATTTGAAATAGCCACCTAAACTTCTTATCTAACATCCGCACATTTATTTCGTTTGACCAAGTTTCAAAAAAATTATTGTACTCATATGGCACTTCAAAGTTTTTAAATAGAGCGTTAAGTATCCGCCACAAGAAAAGACGCCGTGGGAAACAAGATTGAGACTACAATTTAAATACAGGTTATATTTTGACATTTTTTTTACTTCCAATCTAGTGTTAATATTCTGAAAGTAAAAACGGAGCATATTAAAATTACCGTTAAAAAATCTGTAATCTACATATTACCCATATGGCACTTCAAAGTTTTTAAATAGAGCGTTAAGTATCCGCCACAAGAAAAGACGCCGTGGGAAGCAAGATTGAGTCTGCAATTTAAATACAGGTTACATTTTGACATTTATTTTACTTCCAATCTAGTGTTAATATTCTGAATGTAACAACGGAGCATATTAAAATTACCGTTTAAATTCTGTAATCTACATATATTTTACTCCTTATGGATCTCTTTTATAACTTGCGACACCTAGTGCGAAAGGAATTTTTGAAATCCATCCCTAAATATATGTATATCCCCCTCAAGTCAGTTCAATTAAAACTCCTTTAAATTTCTTTTCTTGCAATACCCATGACATGACAAAATCAGGATATAATAGGGTTCGTGGACATTCATTAATATATATTATTATACACACATTTTCCATGGCCAAGTGAGTAAACATCACAATTTAAAATGTTGGCTATAATAAAATCCATCTTAAATTCTTCGTTCGGTCTTAACGGCCTTTTCTAAATTATATATAGAGTAGCAAATACACGCAAAGGAAGATGCGGGTAACTGTTAGTGTTTAAAATAATCAATTAATTCATTGAACTTATGTTCGGAATGATTAATTCCTTTCATAGCATTATATGTAAGAGCGTGGTTAATGCGTGTGTATAAAACTAGGTTAAATTTATTGTTTAAAAGCTTTAGTGATGCCATCAGGCATCCATTAGTAAATTGAATGAGGTGTAATTCTGTCATCAGCCTGTTATTTTACCTTTAGCTATTCGAAACAAGAATAGCTTATAGCCGCTCTATTAAAGTGCTGTGCCGAAAATTGCAAAAGTAGTAAGGGCCGCATTTGAGGTGCAGGGGCTCGAATTACTCTCGAGGACAAAATCCACCCTTCCGTGTTCGTAGAGAATCCTACCAAACAATGATCGAGGAAATATGATTTTATTTGTTAAATAATTCGATGTCTCAATTGGGTGCTAATATCATAGCTATTCGCGTTGTAAACAAATTGCCTTGGTCGTACAGTGTTGCAAAAATGTTCAACCAAGACAAACCCTGCTAAATGCTAAAGCAAGAAGAAGAATGAATCGGCAAGACTGTCACGCTACGCTCTCTCTTGTTAAACTTAGCTATTATTTTTATTTTTTCGAAAAGTTGTTGTTTTGAATCAAATTTTATTACTTCTTAGAAACGTATGAGAAACTATTAAATAAACCGAAAAATAATCAAGACCTTGTATTTTAAATAGTTTTTGAGAAGGAAGAATTTGAGATAAGTACTGTACGTTAGTGGACTTACGATGATGTGGACGCAATCAGCTGTTTTCCGGGCCGCGCCGCAGCTCTACCTCAGTTTTCGATGTTTACATAATTATATATATTTTCAATGTTGGTCTACGGATGGCGCAGTGACATTTTCTGGATACTAATAAGAAAAAAAAGATAAAATATGTTTCTTGAAATTTTAATTAATATATATCACGTTCAAGGAAATTTTTATAACATTATATAATTACGCTTTATCATTATTACGAAGTCCAATCTTCGTGAAATGTTTGACTATCAATTATCTATGTTCTAGCGACCCGCTCCGTATTCACGCATGTACAATTTATTAATGCATATTCCGGTTCCCAAATTATAATCGGTCATAAATAGTATTAAAAAAATACCAAGAGTTCCTTAACATTTTCTCGTGTGTTTGTTAAAATATTTTCTTTTTTTAATTTATTACTTAATGACGACTTTTACTCCCGGTTTCTGTACGGCTGATCAACGCACAAATCAACTTATCCACTTGTCCTGCGATTCCATTGTAAAGTGTCAATTGACTTGCTAGAAGCACGATTAACTTTTGTGATTTTAATAACCTGTATGTAACAGTGCATTCAAATGTCACCTCAGAATCGTATGTCAAACATGAATTTGGGTTTCTGAAACGCTGATTGCGGCATGATCATAGATTAAACTGATTTCAAAAACGTTTGTCACGTTATAAATATATATGCATGTTTTTATATGGTTTTTACGTAAACCTACTGGTTTCTGGATAAATTTTCATTATATTATCACTTTCACATTTAGAAAAAATAAAAAATAGTGGATATATAATTGTGTTTATCTTTCCTTCAGGGTTACATGTTAGGTATCCCGTATTCCAGACCTTTAGTTTTTAGATACCTTCAGAAAACGCTGAATGAGAACACATAATCGTTTATTTAAAATTTAAGGCTTTACACTATGCAACTTTGTGACGTGTGTTGCAATACTTTGTGACGGTAATTTTGATGTTAGCGATATGCGTCTGATGTTAATATCGATAAACATCTTATCAGAGAATTGATTTTTTGTAGACTGTTTTATATAAAACCAGCGACCCGCTCCGACTTCGCACGGGTGTGCTTGATCAATAGTATCCGCAGCGTATGCGATGAAAAAAAAATTTAAGCTAATTTTTTTACACCTTAGTTCACGTTACTGTAGTTTTAGCAAGGATCCCTTATTTTTTCTAGTAATAAATATAGCCAATGTTACTCAGGGATAATTTAGCATTCTAATGGTGAAAGAATTTATAAAATCGGTTAATTAGTTTTTGAGTTAATTTGTTACAAACATTCAAAAATACAAAGCTTTCCTCTTTATAATATTAGTATAGATTTGCTCAGATCACGTCAAAATTATGTAGTCATCAAGTAATGTAAAAAGTAAATGTAGTTCCAGAAGGTCTATTAGATCAGGTGAGGTAGACAGTCACAAAGGTAATAAAATATTGTGTGTGTCAATGTGTATATTGCGGTACACGCGCAAGTGAAACTTCTGTAGGTTAACGGTACTTGTTATGAAATTAAATGCGGTTATTCATTACTAGATTAATCACCGGGAAAGATTAGTAGTATGGTGTAAACATAAATTTACAAAACGTCTGATAACTCAACCAGGTGGTTAAGCTCAAGAAACTTAATATGAAGAAGAATACACTCATTAAATACATATCATACACACCCATACATTCTTCACGTAACATTATATTGTTATTGCTACGTTACGGCCCAGCGTAAACGTTTTTTGTTACAAAAACCGTAACGCCAATCCTCTAATGGTGCGCCTAAAGAACTTTAATTTCATAAAGTTAAAAGGGATTGTTTGAGTACTGGTATAGTATAAATAACTCTATGTGCTTGATAAAACGCAGTAATTTTGAAATCGCAGACAGACACTTCATTTTCATATATATGTGCATATAGACGTGTGTTGACTCTCAGTCAAGCTATCAGCTCATTAGGAATAATTTATCCATTTGACAGACATTTGACATTTAACAGAACTGAAATTGAATTGACTTTTAGTACAAAAATACCATCAAAATTTCAGCCTTCTCTGAAAGAATTTTCAAATATTTTATTCAACACGAACACAAATAAACACACCGACAGTTACAAACTCAACTAAAAAAAAACGATCGAGCCGTTATAATAGCTGCGGCCAGGCAGCCGAAATATTATTTACTGCTCTTTTAACAGGACATCCATATAAAATTTCATTTGCTACACCGCGGGAACGGATTCATTTCCCGGGATGAATGTAACCTAGATTATAACCCATAAATGTAAGTTACTAATATGCTAAGTACCATCCAATCCTCTCCAGTTGTTTTAATGTGAACGTGGTCAGGCAGACATACAAATAAAATTGTGAAAAAAAATATGTTTTTTTCCTGTAAATTTTTTGTGTATCTAATCAACGAACCATGTGACGGTAAATGGTCACCGTCGCCATGGACTTCAGTAACACCAAAGACATCACTTCGCGTTTTTACTGGTTCACAAACATTGCCAGCGAAACACGTATGAAACATTTCACGGTCGGTAATAGAACGGGGTAACGAGCCAGACGGACAAAATACCCAATCATCATGCATTTACCGTAAGGATTAAACTGGGTGGTACAGAGTCCAACGATTTCCAACAGGAGGGACATGGCGCCATAGCCTCGTCCTTTATTCGACAGGTTGCACCACGAGCAGGGGTGGTTGGGTTGGACTCAAGGATGGATGGAGCCCATAACATCCCAAACCTCCTACCGTACAGCTACTATATCGATATCAGTCTATCTAAAAAAACGAAGGCAGATTCTTATTTCAAACTTGAAATGGACGGTAGGAGTTTTTTTTCCAAAACGTTTTGATATTTCACTGCATAATGTTCCTTTCTACAAAATGCAGGCGGCGGTCGGTACCTTGCGCTTACATGCAAGCCCATCTCATTATAGACTCAAGAAACTACACTTTTCTCTTAATATAGTCTTTAAGAAATACTTCGTATTTATATCAAATAATTTTATTCCGTTCATCGTCGACAATTACTTATTTCATATTTGGATTTATCGCTCCGTATTATTTGACGCGAATGGTCAGCCGTCCTGTTCAAGTACTCGCGAGCGAACTTCCTTCCTTACTTTCCTTTTTCTATAACGACGTAAGTAAAGATTTATCTTTGGTCGTGTAAAATCCACAACCCATACTTTTTACATCTTATTTGCAGATATCGGTTGAAGCGTGTTTCTAAATCATATCACGCCATTCCATGGTAAGTCTTCCTGCACGAACACAACGGTTTAAATTTTTTTTAAACTCGATTTTCAGCTTCACCCGTCATGTGAGAGCGGCCTGGTCTCTTTAAAAACGAAACTGTGCCCTTTTTTATTGTAATGCTGGACGATTGACTGAATTGTAGATCTTAACACTAGTCTTCGGTGATTTGGTAGGCGAATTTTCCACTAAATAGTAGTATTCCACCACTCAAAATTACAATTTTTCGGGCTTTTACCGTAATGGGTTTCCCGCGACCAAATATTGTACAAAAATTAATGAAATTACTTGAACAACGCCTTTTTATACCTTTTTTTTATTTTACATCAATTAAAAATCAGTCAATCAGCGTTTTGAGTTCTACATAATATTTGTAACCTACAGAAAGAATGTGGGGCTAGTTGATTGAAGGGTGTCAATTCTTGTACCGCTACATAAAACAGGCTTCTACCAAGAAATGCGAGAACTATCCCAACGTGGCGTTTATATCTCACGCCAGCAAGATCATCCTTCACGTAATACACGAACGTCTTAAGAGTTATCTACGATGCCAGATTCCTGAAGAACGATCCTGTTTTGGCAAAGGACCGTACGTACAACGAGGGAGTAAATTCTTGACATTGAGCAAATGATAGAAAAATGCCAGGAATTCCAAGTTATAATGATAATGTGCTTTGTTGACTACTCAAAAGTATACTGTGTAACGTGATCCTAATGTGGATGGTCTAAAATATTGCTTGACCGGTATGACAGTAGGTCTAATTGAAATGTTTGCCTGGCAGTGAACCACACCGTATAGGTAATTAATAGACAGCAGTGTCTTAAAAAATCAATTGATGAAATCAACTGGTTTTATTGTATGCATGTTAATTATCTTATCTATGAAGCTATATGAATCGAAAATTGGCTCGTGTCAAAAAATTGGCTCAAATAGCTCGCACCAAGATAGGACTCTATATAGTAATAGTTCCTATACAAAGACCAAACTTTATTATTTGTCTTGATATCGCATTAGTTGCTGTCAATTGTCTTACTAATGCAACTGGGCAACAATATGCGATATAAAAGACATACATGCTTGTCCACGTAGCAATTAAAGGCCTAACACAATGTAGGTCATTAATGAAGCATCACAAAATCATTATCGATAAAATTTGATACCATTAACGCCATATGAAGTCAATAATAATAGCCCCAATGTCTGCGATCAACAGGTAGGTACTAGACACACGTAGCATGTTTTACACTTAACATAATTATTTTGGAAACATACGTTTCATAAGTATAATGCCATGTCGATTTAATTTGTTTTTGATACTTATTTGAACTTCTTCGTTTTATCTATGATTTATGTATGTAGCTAGCTAGCTACCTATGCTGTTGAACTGAGATACTTCAAAGTACATTGCATCGTCATCACCATAAGTCACAAGCTTTAGTTAATAAATAGTGCTACAATCTGCTTTATGATTCACAGTTCGAATTAAATACATGTTACACAAAAGCGATTCATTACGTGATTAGTGTTGTGCCTGTTAGAAACGTTGAAAACGTATTAAGCGCGCAAGGTTGTACGTAACTACATAATTGTACGTAATTAAATCTTGGTAGAACGTCACCTGACAAGGTATTGTTAAGTGTCAGAACGCGAGATCAGTTTTTATACCTACCCTCGGATTCCGACGTTATTATAGACGAGGCCAGATAGTAATATTGCAAGTTATGAGAATCCAATTTGGTAAACGTATAAATATCGTAATAAGGTAACAAAAACTCTAAATGTGCCAATAATATACTCAATCTCTTTCAGATTGAGAAGTTTAAAGACCATATTCCACAAAATTTAGATAGCATTAAAATTTATTCACCTTTGTGAAACATATGGAGATTTCTAAAACCAAGCCTAGCAATAAATTATTTAAAGTGTGCACGTAACTTGCAAAATTTAAGTCATCTGTAGAATTAAAACCCATATGCCCCAAACGAGAGACGGACTTTTAAATGACTTAAGTCATTAATTATAGCTACTTCTTCATTCCTATAGACAACGATATATTTAGTTCAATAGTCAAACTATCTATAAGATGTAGCCAAATAATTAAGCTTTAATCTGAGCTAAGACAGTACTTTGATCTAATGCGCGAATATGTGTAAACAGCTAATGTTACTCTTACTGATAAAAAATATGTTCTATATATCGCACCTTTAGAATGAAAGTGACTTGACTTAACTCAAATTTCCTGAAATTCCAGATTTTATTATAAATTTACTTAAAAAAGGCCTACTCTAAAACCCCGTGGTGAAAAAGAGCCGGAATTATGAGTCAGTGTAGAAATTATTAATGTTTAATTTTCGACTAAGTAATTGTGTAATAATAATACATATTTTAATAAATAACACAAGCAAATATATTATTTTTCTTTTTATTTTTACCACACTGAATGAGGAGTTTCCTAAATAAAATAAGTGAGAATTGATTGGTTGCTTGTGCTGTGAGTAGATGTTAAAAAATTGAAGCTGAATGGAATTACTTTTTTGATTGACCAACTTTAGTTTTGACATCCACTCCGCACAATCAATAAATTAACCGATCAATTCTCACTTTTTTTCGAAACCTGTTATTTCGTGAATGGACCGCAGCCGCAACGTAAATTTCCGTAGTTAGATCTAATCTTTACATTTTTGTCAAGTTTTGGGAATATAGTAGAAATATAGCTGCAGGGGGTCCACCTTAACCAGCAAAATTTTGAAATTGGTCTATGAGAAAATTAAGTTTGGGAACCTCTGCTTTAAATCCTCTATAAAAGATTCTGAAACAGCTTGCTGCCAACATTATACACCCAGTGTCCTAAAAACTATAATATCATCCAAACGGATGATATAATGTTGTACTGAATTTGATAATAACACTCCTTTGTTTTTTTTTCGACCCTTCTGTGCAAAGGGTTTACTCAACAGATAGCCACATTCTTACTGCTCGATGTGTGATATCTGTATGAATGGTTTAAAAATAAAAAACATCTCTATGGATTTTAAAAAAAGAAGTTGTCATTTACTTGCGTTCCACTACCAGAAATCCGTGCGCAGTAAAAAAAGTAGGTTATTCGAATCCCCGCCAATAATTTATTAAATATCCTCAGTAATGGATGATCTTAGGTTACTAAGACTGGCTGTTTTAATGTTAACAGTAAGCTTAAGTTACCAGTAAGTTTCAGAATCTTTTATAGAGGATTCATATTATGGGTGTAGATAAAGTCTTGTATGCAACTGTTGATAATTAGTTATTAAAACACTCATGTGATACTATTATCACACTCGGCTTCGCCTCGTGTGATAAACGCGCATTCGTGTTTTAATACCTCTTATAATACAACAGTTGCATAAATAACTATTAATCATCAATGTAATACATACTTCTATTTTTCATAAAAAAAAATATTTCTCATTTAGTCAGTCCTCGATGATGAAAACGAACGAAATATTTTTTTTTACTAAAAATCAGGTGACTTTTGTTACTGAAATAAATTTTGTGTAACGCCGACAAAATCATTATTCATTTTTCTTTTTCTGTGCAACTAAAGTTGAACAAAATCGGCCTCTACAAACTTTCGTCTTTAATTTTATCAACATTAAGGTTTTTTTTTTTGGAAACTAATGTAACTTAATTTTTGTGTACCTTTAGTTTTATGCGAATATTATAGCTTATACCAATTATTACGGGTCAATATGTAAGATACTTTGTATTTTAGGAAATCTATCTGGTCTCGCGGGTTATGAAACAAGTTGCTATGAAAGTTTTTTTGATTTATCAATATTATTATAGCTGTTTTTTTGTTTTTATTGTAAAAAAAAGTTTTTGAAAATCGATCTGTTAAAGATTTAAATGGCATAAACATGAATCCCTAATAAAAATTAGTTACAATGTGATATTGCGAGCACTATTTGTAATCGTATCGATTATGTATCTCTATGTAATGCGATGACGAGTACCTAATATAATAGTGAAATCTCACGTCGCGTGGACACTGTGAACATAACAGGTGTAAATATAATATAATATAAACATTTTTCTTTAATTTACTTAGATTAGGGGATGCTAAAAGCCACTTACTTCCATACACTCCAAATTAAGGCACGATAAGTCAAAATCGCTTATTAACGGACGGAAAGACAGATTGAAGTGAAAGTGATTCCATAACTTATATGAAAAAAATAGTCACGGCATTCGATGGCACAAATTACCTGATAACAGAATTAATTAAACCTCCATTATAGTAAAATCAAAAATTGCCAACAACATCAATATTCATAAGAAGTAAAACAGACGTGCGAAGACAATGAATTCTGATCAATAATAAATAGTTTAACGAAATTAATATATTATCAATAGTCACCTATCGAGTCACCTTATCGCTAGTAATCACTGCAGCTAACGAATATACTGTAACACTAAAGGCGTCACCAACGAACCACCACATGAGAAGGAATACATAAAAATATTTCCCTATATATTCTAAATGTGAGTGGTAGAAAACTCAACGACAGCCAAAGGGACGGATCTGGTGTCGTTGGCTATTCAAGCACGGAATTTTGGCATGAATTCAAGGACTGATGGAGATGTATGTAGATCCTTATAGCCCAAAATGACGGGGCAGAGTGTCTCGTTGAAATAACTTCTTTCTCAGCACAGTCAGCAAGTTCGCTAGGTACTAGTGCCGTCCAAGGCGGACTACAGAGTTACACAAAGCAGTGGGCTAGGCCAAAGCAATCATTAGACCAACCGATTCAACCCGATTGTAGTAGTTAACGAGATCGCTGTTTTCTTAAAAAAACTTTGAATAAGGGAGAATATTAAAACTTTTATTATCGTTAACTTTTTTACTAACTCACTGCCGGTCAAAATGAAATGCTGTGAATATTATAATAAGAATATTGAAGAGAGATTTCACTTTCATCATAAGAATGAAAAGGATAGGTCCTTTTTACCGACTTAAAAAAAGAAGTGATTCTACGTTTATGTGTATGTATTTTTATTTACGTACAACCACACGTTGAAATCTTAAAATGCACAGGTACAATTTGAATATTTGTGGATATCAATATAGATTTACCCTAACAGAATCGTTAGTATATAAACTGACCAACAATGGAGAAGTAAACAGGTATTAAACATCGCATCCAGAGCGGAGGTAGAATCAGAACACCACAGCTTATACTGATAAGCCGTTAACGCTTTGTACTACGTTTGCCGTTCAGAACGCCTCTGCTTAATATAAATCCAGTTTCAACGGACCAGACCCGATATAACAGAAGTTAACTTGTAAGCTAACTCTGAACTAACTAACACTCGATTAATATAGTAACACAAATTCGTCTATACACAACCAAAACATTTGCATAGCTGCTATAACTCTAGAAAAACAGAGAAGCATGTTTGATCATAACAATAATAAACATCAATAATTTTGTTTTTTTACATACAAGTTTACGACAACGCCACCTAATTAATACAATATCCTAATTTAATACTTATACACAAAAATATAATAAACGTTGATGAGACCAGGTCTTTTAGCACTTTCTACAGTCCCATCTAGAAAACAAAACTGTTCACTCAAAGATCTACTTAAAGAATTTTCACTTGAATGAGTAAGACTTATAGTATTTTTACTTAAATAATATTTTTGACTTTTTTCTGTGTAAAAACCACCAGAACGCTTGTGTGATGACATGAACTTATCTTTGTACCTGTATTTTATACGATATCTTCGAAAACATCCAGCGGGAACTTTTAGGATAATCTAAGAGCCGACAGTATTTTTATTTATTTTTATTACGCTGTGCAGTTGCCAAGTTATGTAACAGCTAGAAACTTGAAATTTAACACAAAGATTTGTCTAATGATGGTATTACAGGAAATCCTTAGAAACTACGTTTGGAAATTAAAAAAAGGCACAAGAACAATTTGCCCATTAAGTAAAAGTGAATTGAAGTTATGGACTATAGAAAGAGCTATGTAAGTACCACCAATTTTATCTGGAGTTTGTGCCGTACTTCACTGTTAGGATTTTGCTGTGGATATAACTGTTTTGCACTCGTACTTGTTATGCAGTTCACGAAAGTAAAATAAAAATAAGCTAAAAATGTCTTGTGCAATAAGACAGTTCATAATAAAGAACTTCGTTGACATTTCTCAGGAAACCCGAGTCCTTACACCTAACAATAAATAGTGTTACATTTAAAAGCATGCCGAATAAAATGATGCAATTTGTAGAATGGTAACAAATTCAAATTAAAGTTATACCTCGGCGTAGTTTCGTAACTTCTGACGGTATTTAATTGGCATAGTAAATACAATGGCTAAAGGTTATATGAAAACTTCTCTAATTACACTGCTTGCACTTTGACAAATTTTGAGGTAGCAAGACCGCGACAAAAGCCAAAACTCAGAATCGTACAACTATTTCAATACAGACAACATTGTTTTCTCTATATAATGAAAGGTTTGTTAAGTTACTAATGATGAACTATAAATTAGATCCCTCCTCATTCCCGTTACTAATTCAAAACCGTATGTTAACTCGCAGTCGAACTCGACACCGCATTGCTAACAGATGAACTTTTCCGACTCGCAAGCGCTAATAGGCATTTGTTAAATAGTTTACAACCCGCAACTACCAAAGCAGAGCTAACACCTAAAAGTTGCTCGTTTTTTTAAATTTGTTGCGCAGCCAAACCGTAAATATAAATAAATAAACATTTGTTAGTCAAAATGTGTGAGGATCGTTTTATCCATATCGAATCTTGTAAAAGTCGACGTGTAATTTTTTTCAAAAATCTTGCATTACATTACGAGACTAATGTTAGTTGGTGAGAACACGTCAGTGGGTTTAGTCGGTCAGTTATCATGACGCTGCGCACTTTAAATTGTTTTCTTAACTTCCTCCCTATCCAGATCAAGATTACTTTGGTAAAAAGTGTATTTTATCGTTTATTGATTATGCTGATGTAAGCTACTCCGACATGATTTTGCAGCTTCTCAATAAACCGGAACGTCTCATTAATAATACAATATGCTTAATCTATTGCCTACGGAAATTTGATCGCATTTCGTCCCATCGTCGACAGCTCAAATGGTTCCGAATGTGTGATCGTATGCAGGTTAGATTATTTCCCACATTGTACTCCGGTCTGTTTGAACGACTGTACCCAGGTTATTTAAGACACAGATTTCAGTATCTTCATGAAACTCATGAGCGTCAACTGCGATCTTCTGATTCTCTCGCAATAGCGACTCCCCTTCACCGATCTGTTTTTATGTCAACTTCTTTCATATTGATGTTATTTGTCTACGCAATGCTCTCCCGGATGAGATAAAAACAGTTACTAGCAGAAATATATTACTGTAAGTATCTACAGCAATATGTTATTTTTTATTATTATGATCGTTTTATATTTTACATTTGTGTGTTAATGCCGCTATCTCTAATATCTGCTTAGCCTAAAGGTTGACTGATAGAGAATGCTTTTAGCATTAAATTATACCTTTTATACCGTATCGTATTAAGTATACCTAATAAAGTTTAAATAAATAGATAAATAAATATTCTTAAGAAGCTTAACAGAAAGAGAATGTGCTAAATTCTGCCTTGGTATTCGGTCTGAACAAAGGCTTAATAGATTAGAATAAAACTTAGCTGAATATACTTTTGCTAAGTTAATGCACTTTACCATGTAACGCTACAGCGCCACTTACCATAGTACGTCCATACCATACCATACCATACCATACCATACCATACCATACCATACCATACCATATAATAGGATAAAAAACTATCATTATTGATATAATAATATTGATTGTAATCTTGACATTGTAACCTACTGTTATTTCCCCCGGATGGTTCAGGTCTCTACGTGCTAAGACTGAGGTTAAGGCCATAAAATAATATATCACAAAAGTTTATATAAGTCAGCATTATCTTAGTGAATTTATTAATACATGAACGGATAAACTACACAATATTGCGCTTAAAATCCAAAAATGAAACAGAAAATTTCAATGACCTAGTTTTTGGTGTTATTGTAGAATAGACAAACACGATCGGAAATCTGTATACTCGTATTTAAAATGATAAAGGTCTGCCGTTGTGCATGCATCACAGAAAAAATTTTGGATAGATTTTAATTAAGTTTTCTAATCAGACCCTGAGATGGGCATTATACTGGTGTTAGATCGTTAATGTTACCACAATAAAATATATTTAAACATGGCTCAATTAAACCATCTGTTGAAGAGTTTCCCGCTTTATTTCCGATAGCCATCATCACATCCTCACCATATTTTAGGACGAATTATCAAAATCGGTCCACAAACAGAGTTATGGCTATAATAACAAAAATAATAAAAAATATATTCACACAAAAATGGAAACTCCTTTTTTTCATAAGTCGGATAAAAAAATACCAATATAATAATAAGCTACAAACAAGGACACGTTCCTATATTATAGTGAAGATGTAAATGATACGTGTATAGAATAAGTCACTGCATTACATGTCTGCAAACCTTTCATGTTTTGATGTAGGTATCTGAATATCGCAAAGAAGCAAGCCATCCTGTGCAAATTAACAATCAAATCTCATGGCGTCGGTGCGACTTTAAATTTGAAACACATAAAAGTTACATAAATTTTACACAGTGCTATGAAACTTTCTGAGAAATTCAATAGAGATAGATGATCCTCGTGCGTGACTAATAATAGAATAATAACTCCAGCTATAACCATAATTATCATACTCATTCAACTTCAAACAGGCGCAATTGAAAAATAAGAAATTCAAATCATTTAACGGTCCTTGGAGTATAAGAAATGAAAATTTCATGCAATGATTTGCAATTAGGAGGTTAGTAGTTATCAGATGTGTGGTTAATGAATTCTGAGAATTAATTTTTCTCCTTCGAGGACGTTGGCTTATTGCAAACCGAAGAATTAACTCATCTTGAATGAATATTGTAGGGACTAAAGAGAGATACTTTCTTATTTACTCTGGGGATTCAACTAATAATAAGTTCCTGATTCCAACTCCGTTTAAAACTGAGCAGTATACACCACAATCACTGGATGTCTATACAATTTCAAATGTAAGTAAGTAGGTCGCAGTCATAGTAGGTAATTTTTCATGCATACATGCATTTTATGAAAAATATTTAAGTAATTAAAAATGTGAAAGTTAAATATAACGAGTTTAAGAAAACACCAACTTACGTCACAAAGTAATGAGCCAACTATAACACTCTACGAGCAAGAAGCTCAAGAGGTGCTTCGAAACAGTAAAATATTTTTTATATTAATGACAACTTAACATTTTCTGAGCGTGTAAAGCCGTTGAGGTAAGCTAAAATTAGATGATTTCAGAAAAGTGAAAACTCTCGAGTCTTTAATGTTTATATTGAAATGGTAACGTCTATTCTACCTTATCTCGAGATTTATGGAGCTCACAAAAGAAATCAGCTTCTTACTATTTTCATTTTTACTCCTTAAATATTGGTACTTCGGGCGGATTTTGTCCTCAAAGCCATAATAATAAATTCATAATAAGTGGTTAAAAGTTAGTTACAAGATATTCTGCTAAAATTGGCAAACCGCTTATAATGGATTGACCACGCGCAGGCAAGCTCCAAGAGGGAATTAAGCCGCGCTGCAACGCTTTCAATGACGCTATAGCCCCATTAAATACACAATATTACAATTGTAACAAAAGGACTGCGAAGATGACAGGCAGTGATTATATCTGGAGTCATAGAAGTGCCCCCGCCAAAACGATTAGGGCACTACTTACCTTTCCTCGAAGCATTTCATCGTATTTTCAAGCCCTCATAGCGCGGCCTAGATAATCCTAAAGTGCTCAAATTATCAGAATCAAATTATTAGACTTATAAAACCTGTTTTATTTATACTTTGGATTTATTAGTACCTAAAATATATCGATTCGTCATTGACTGGCTCACTCACTGGCCGTTAAAACCTCTAGGGTACTTATTCCCCGATTTCTTAGAAAGCTAGTTTTTGTTTTCTATATTATTGGTACACAGGCTGGAATTCGCACATAAACGAACCAAAAAGTTATACACCAAGATTTAAGGTTTAGGGGTAACGACTTGCGAAGTCTGGCCTTGGACAGATAGTAGCTTGTCTCTTCATAAAATCTGACATGTTTTAAACAGAACAAGCGTTTGAAGCTTGTGAGTCTAGTAACCTATTTTACGTGAATTATTTTTGATAACATTATCCTTCATAAATACATGAAAGAATATAAGTGACACCTATGTTAGCTTGTCGTGGCATTATCATTATATTGTCACTGCATAGCATAGCTTAATAACTGAGCCTCATCAAAGACCAGAATAAAATGCTTATGAGTATCATACTTTATAATGTTTCATTTAAAGCAAACCTAACTTTTTTTTACCTACACTTGTCACACTGCACAAAATCTGTGCCATAAAGTTAATAAATACCCGATGCCCTTGTAAATATTTTTCATCAGGCATTATGAAATTGGGTATTTAATGTATTTAATATGCCGGGAATCAGTATTTCTACTTCTATGAATTAGATATATAATCAATTAATTAATTAATTTAAAATTACTATACCAACTTGATTGTTATTTACTATTCTGGGGGAATATATAATTTCCTAATATGGAAAGTAACTTACATTACAAATCATAGTATATATAAGTTTAAATTCATACCTAAGTTTATGTGGTAATGTAAATTTAAAATCGTAAGTAAAAGTTAGGAGCTGAATTGGTATGCAACAGGTCGAGTTAAATATCAAAGCAAAACAAAATACGCACGGTGAGTGCCAGCCGCATCCGTTCTGTGAAATGTTTGCGAATTTTGCGATGCCCAATAATTCACTTACGGAATAACATTTCCATTTCCGTCGATCAATTTGTACCATTCAGTTTTAACACTAGTAGAATGGCAAATCGATACCCATGTAAATATTATTTTGGAAACTACCACTATAAATTCAAGTTCAAATTCAAAATAATTTAATCATATAGGTATTCAGTAAATACACTTATAAACGTCATTTTTTGCTTCTACCACCATTTCGAAAAGGTGCTTTAACCATGAGGAGAAGAAAGAAAACTCCTCAGCACATCTTTTAAACAACACATGGTAATTACAAAAGTTTAACCCTGTGCAGAACTGGTTTTGACACTATTATTTCTAGGCGTCCTTGTCATTGTACTCATCTATACTATAATATCCTTTGCCTATAAGTTGTGTTTTAATACGACGCTTAAAAGTTCCAATAGGCAACTCGCGTATCAACTTAGGAATCTTATTGTAAAAACGAACTAAAAGCCCCTTAAAGGAACACTGAATCTTTGAAGACGATATGAAGATTTAACCAAATTATGCCTATTTCTTGTTTCATGATTGTGTGTATCACTTTTCTGCTTAAACGTATTTATTTATTTTTTTAATAAATACTAAATTACTATATATATGTATACTGACTGGCTACGGTGAGTACACCTATTTCTTTAAATTTTTCTCTTAATGACTCACGCGATATAGCAAAGTTCAATAAATTTTCCATTTTCGTATGCGATGCAACCATTTTAAAAAAATCACAGATTTTGTGCCCCACACGACTATCGAGAACATTGAAAATTAATCTACGGAATTCGAAAAAATATTTTCCCTGAGCGACGAGAAAATCGGGATAAGGACTGACTTTTTGCCTTTTTTCAAAATGGTTAGGCTACAGGGCAAACCCTTAACCCGATCGTCTTTGTTTGACTAAAGGACTTGCCTGTTGTTTACTGACTTCTCCAGCGGAGATTTTCTCAAAATTTTGATATCATTCTTCGTTTCCAAAATATCGACCGCCAAAATGAAAAAT
Source organism: Megathymus violae (assembly GCA_003671415.1). Taxonomy (NCBI): domain Eukaryota; kingdom Metazoa; phylum Arthropoda; class Insecta; order Lepidoptera; family Hesperiidae; genus Megathymus; species Megathymus violae. The sequence goes on from PDGT01000018.1 coordinate 3,592,101, forward strand.
TCGGAAAAAAATTGAATTTTTTTTCACTATTTCGGCCATACCTTTTTTTGTTTTGATTTGCTAGAATAGTTCTTTTTGCACCTTATAGCTCTCGTGAATACGTGATTTTTGAGCCTTTTTTGAATATCATATCTTCACAACTCTCCGAGATATAAGAGGATCGTACTTTTTCATGAAATCGGAGCCTACACTGGAGCGAACAAAAAGACATATCCAATGTCAAAATCTTATACCCTAATGATCTTTTGCGGAAATAAGCTAAATAAACTGAACCCAATAGAATGTTATTTCCACGAACTTATTATTTGTACGAAGTTTCATACATCCTCGAGTGCCTTGTTGAACAACGGAAAAAAATGCAGCGTACAATGTATCTGGAGGTCATTGAGCACCGTTCCACGCAATTAAATCCTGTCTGGGTAATTATCATCCTCCTTTTAGAATAAATGTAAAATATTTCTTGTGTTTCAGCTGCACTGTTGGAGATTCAGTTATACCTAAGCGGCCTCCCGATTCCATATTTGCCGCCAACATGTCAGTAACGTCATGAGCATTAAACACGGTGACAATTTATCATTGGCTCATTTGTCGATAACCTTCATCGAAGGTAATTGTAAAAACTCGAGTTTTATATCTGTCGCAGTATAGTAGTGCAGGGGCGTGCGCTCCTTGTAGGCAGAAATGCAGTACTTTACTTGCCATTCACAGATATTCACAGATATTCACAAACATTATGTTTGCCAGGCGTTTGGCGACAAGCAAGCGGCACTGCACAATAATGTACCTAATCAACCAAGTCATGCCGTCGCGCCCCGCAGGACATTTGTTCGCATGTGTGTAGTAATTTTGGTGTCCGTGCACAGTTCGCAAACAAGAATATCGAACGCCGCGACTCCAGCGGCAGGCTACGGAAGTTCGGCAGTTGTCGGGAGTAATCGGAAATGTTCGTTGCCTATAATCCGAGTAAAAATAATAGACGGGAATCTAATAAATCACGTATGCACAATATGCATTTTTGTTTAGTAAGGTTTTATTTGTTTAAATAGCAGAAATGTTTTGTGTTTCGCGGGGGCCATTTTGCTTTTTTCATGTAATAAGCATTGTTTACTATTTTGTTTGCGCCAATATATTTATAGTTTTCATAAAAGATTTTTCATTTTAACATTTGAAAGTGTCTACATTTAACAGTTAATACTGAGTTTCTATAATAACTGTAGTGATTTGCTTTTACTACTGCGTTTCTTGATTTTTTTTTTAATGTTATTTGATCGTGAGGTTTGTGTTGAAAATGTGTGTTAAAAATAACAAGTTCTCACAATTGTCATTCAGTGAAAAGATTCAAATTGTGTCTAAAGGTAGGTCGGGTACGCACCTACAACAATTAAACCAGCAAAAAGGGAATGTAACTCGAAAGTTTCATGTTAAAAGTTATGAAACGTATAACTAACTGGCTGTGTGGTTGTGTACACACGATTAAATTATAATGTTTTCCTTGCATATTGTTTAGTAATTCTAGTACAGTGTGGACTGATTCGGGATATTCAGATTTATAGTTTGTTTTTTTATTAACCCGTAGTTTTATTATTAAGTTTATTTATAGTTTATAAATCTATAAAAGAAAAAGTTTTTGTGACCGAGTACTCCGCCGCATACCCAGTGTCATAAACCTGTGCACGCCGCTATAGTAGTGCTATACAAAGTTGATAACTGACTGCCGAACAGTTAAATTTCGAGCTTCGTGATTGAATATTTCCCATACTTAAGATGCGCAGTGTATTTTCAACCTATCTCTAATTTATAACTCTTTGAATTTTCCACTTCGTGAAATATTGGAAACATGCAGGTATTTCAAAAAGTACATCGTGTTATATATGATCAAATCACAGGTACCGGGGATTTTTAGGTGCTCTTTTCACAAACATTTTATTTACTTACTTTTAAAATGTTACAGCAAGTGAAAATGTCATAAACGATCCATTTACTCGTATAAGAAGTTTTAAATTTATTTGAAAAGTCATCATAACTAAAACATTTCCTCAGAGTTAAAGAGACAAAGAGGTATTTTAGGAAAATGAATATTTATTGGCGACGATGATGATTTACCTTTGGGATAACAACAGTTGATGTACGTGAAAAATGTTGTGAACTACATACTAAAACAATCGAAGTCGGTGCCAATGCCTAAACACAACAATACTTAACGATTTAAACGCCCTAATTAGTAACGGAATATAATACTAATAAAAAAGAGTGATATGGACAATTTGAATCTAACGTATCTACCTACTATTTACGAGTATTTGGCTAGGCGACGTCTTCCATAATATCAGTATGCAGCACATATAACAATATTTTATTTACATTAAAATTATGCTTTTTAATACCATTTTGTAGATTTTTTTTTGGAGGCGTTTATAATGATTTTTTTAAGATTTTTATTTGTTTATTAGCTTTAAAAGTTTCTAACCCTCAATTAAACAGAAATATAAAAGGAAAATTTCAGATATGGAAACATTCTTAAACTTAAAATATGTTAATAAAATACTCAAATTTTTGTATTCAGCGAATTATTTTATTTATCTGTTTAAACTACACTAAAATCATATTTAAATAAGCAGAAAATTCTTCAAACACTATAAAATTTCAAAAACTAAATTTCGTTTTACGTGTTGCTGGGATTTAAAAACCCAAGATCTTACATTTGCAAGCCTCACTCGCCTATGTGAGTAAATCGTTTACATCTAAGTTTATTTTTGCCACAATCCTATTAAGACAACTCTAGCAAACTTGCAACTTTTTCGACCATTCTTTCTGACAAACTAGATGATAAAGTCAAACCAACAGCATATCAGAAATGTTAATAAACGACCAACGTCTCTTTACGTTCTTCACATACGCGCATGAAAATTCCGGGGCATCGGACGGTAGTATACGAAAGCGATCCTGTGGTGCCCCACTAAAATGAGGACATGTAGGTAGGTATATCGAAAGGGGCGCGAAGCATGAATGCATTTGCCAGCGAAAAAATGAGGAAAACCAGAAAGGGCATCCGATGGTCTTTGTTGTGTGCCAATGTTCATATAAGCCACCATTACTTCAACACTTACACTTAGATGGTACGGTTATATAAACTTGTTACACTTTCCTTAAAGACTATTTCCACCTAGCTCCATCCTTTCAACCATGCTGAAATAGGTAAGAAAAAAAATAAAAATAAATATGTATGTATTCATGAATTCCCTTTGTTTTATAGACGCCTTGGAATCTAGTTGAATTAAAATTTCTTCAGTGATATTTCTAAAGCAAAAAATATAAAATTTACTAACATCGTCATTTCTTCCTGATTTGGAAGTACGAGATCATCTGATCTCTTGATTATGTAATCCCTCATCTCCAAAATGCAACACTCTCCACTATCCGTCATGTTAAATAGCTGTGCAATGACCGGTGCAATGCCTTCGCAAGACGTTAAGTAATTTCAATACTCCTCTACTAATCGTTTTTACTACAATTTAAGAATACCTGTAAATTTTCGGCATCAATCCTCCTCGTCTTTTTAGTTATTCCAATAAAACCATATCCACTCTTAAATGCGTAAAATCGTTCTATTCCATTGCTCTTCGAAGAATGAACCCTTAATAAGGGATTGAGATTTTGACGGCTATATATTTATTTTCTCTTTTAAACAGAGAACGACGCCAAAATTTCCATCCTTAATTATTTAGTGTATCCCCTTAAACGCATTCCACAAAATGTCGCTTTTAACGTCAATTATAAAAAGATATGTTTTCATAAATTCACAACCAATTATTATATTAAGGTTCAGCGGAAAAAAATAGCGGCCATAGAAATCAAGTACTCTCAAGACTCTGGCCCTATGTCTTGCGAAAAGGACGAATATCATGTACACGTTTGCTTTATTACCTGCGTCTTGGTCTATTGTTTTCCGAGGATATTGAGATGAAAGGTGTAAAAAATTCTGGAAAACCTGGAAATCGGCATAAATAGCAGGCAAAGCGGCCCGCGGGGCATTCCAATCTAGAATACGAAAGCGAACAGTTCTCTCTACGAATCGAAATACCTACGATCAACGAATGCGACTATAACTGTTTATTAGTGCTGAAGTGTTAATATTAATAACAGCAATAAAAACTGTGCGAAACAACTTTGTAATTTTTACGAACCCAAGTTTCACAAAATACTCTTTTGTCCACTAACTGTATTGCACCGCCTACTAGTTGATGAAAGTTGCAGATGAATGACCCTCATTCATTAATATTCGCTAGAATGACTATCAACGGGCTTTTCGTAAAAATTCTTACAAGCCGAGGATTCGGGATCGAAGAAATAAACACTTGACGAAGTCTATTACGTTCCCACGACATTAAATAAGTAAATATCACTTTGCTACACTATGTTTATTCGTTTACTTTCATTTTTTATTCCTCCTGGATTGGTCGCTTTAAAGGTGTATTCCATACCTCCAAATTTTTACAAAAATAATACAGAAATGGAAAGATTTTAAAATGTAAATTGTAGTTCCGAAACTATATTTGATTTATTATTATATTTATCTTTTCAACTTTCAATAGAATCACGTAGAAAAATGGGCAAAGAAATAACTTATCGAAAGACCGTAAAAACGTGTAACACTATTTTCTGTTTTTGGCTTAGCGGAGTTTGAACCGACCTTACGATTGTAAGGCTCAACCATCAGGATCTGTCCGGCAATTAGCAGTGACGGAAAATATTGTGGTCATTTCTGTTCTACAAACTCTGTTAATATGATGTCACTTGTCAATCATTCGACAGAATCATTAATCAACAAGGCTGTAACTTCAATTTTGAAATAAAATACTTAATTTCAATTTTCCTTACAAAGTTCATACTATACAGGTCTTGCCAATCATAAATAAATAAATAAAGCGGTCGAAAGCTTTGGGAAAGCGGTTCTGAACTGCGAGTATTTTATTTAAATTTTTTTTTTATATATTTTTTGTCAAAATTGTGGTACTATTCCATTATTTTTGGTTGGTAAAGACGCGGTTTCCTGTATATCTCGTTTACTCTGTATAAACGATGTACAGTTATTTTGCCCTCTCGTTTTAACTTTCGCTAACCTCTTAAAGCGATACTGCCGTGTGCCGGTTGAATAGCGAGTGTAGTGCTGAGCTACGTAGTCTGTTGAAAAGGGCCACGAAAGGTTTTATGACGTAATTGCTCACTAATTTGTGCACAGCTTGTGTGAAGTTTGCAGTAGACGTTTCAACATTCTCTTTTATACAAGTGTAGCGTGTAGAGCAATGAAGCACTTAAATAGGAAAATAAAAAATTCTGAATAACACTTTTTAATTTTCATTTCCTTTTCAAAGCCAATACGTACAAAATTGAATTCAACTCAAATTACTACCGTAAAAAAACTGTGGCTTATTCCATGGTAAATATTTCATTAATTTAAGGATTATGCCGACAGTGTCATTTTGGTATTGTAAATTCTACGCTTCATTGCTAACTTGCATTTATAGTAAACCAATGTGATACATGCGACAAAGCTCCGTTTACATCGTACAAATTTAATTTATTTCTTTTAGCCTAAAATATTAGAGAAGGACCTAAAATTGAGACCTGTGGTACACCCATTACACTTGATGATCCCGATGTTTTGGGATCATATATGCTACTACCAAATTGAATCTTACCTTTCAAATGGGACACAATCAAATTTAAACTAGCGTAGTTGATGCTATAGTGATTAAGTTTAAGAGTAGTGTTTCGTTCTCAACATAATCAAATGCTTTAGACAGATTACAAAAAAACACCTACAGCACTCTGTGATTCCTCCCAGACCGCAAAGATGTGTTTTAGAAGCCTAGTACCTGCACCAGTTCTACTATGACCCTTAATGAAGCCGTATTATTCATCACATAGTTTCACGTTTGATCAAAGAAAAAATTGATACATCACAAAAAGACGAGATACGTAAAGGGCGGGCATCATTGCACACCAAAATAAAATGAAAAAAAAAAGTATATAAGGTTATATTACCTAAACGAGTGACTGTCAGACAATTAGTTGATACTAGCAAACTGCCCTCCCTTCGCTTCAGGAAAACTACGCCTTGCATTATTTAATTTATTCCTTTTTTATTTAAGGACGGATTGCAATGAAACAAACTTTAAGTATTAAGTGACGCTTACTGCAATACATTAGTGAAAACCAGAGCGAAATCGGTTAAGCCGTTTCTGTGATTAGCGGGAACAAACGCACGGACAAACAGACAAAAATTCTAACAACTATTGTTTTGTGTTCTATGGGTTAATAAAAGCCCATAATAATATTTTTTCTCATATATCGCTCATGTACAGAAAGCGATCAGTTAGAATTTTATTACTAGTATAGATATATGGATCACGAGTATCCACATACAGCATTCGAAGGATTGTTACTGATGGATTTTCCATGAACAAAGAGTCGACGCTTTAAACACCCAGAATGTTAAACGCCGAATAAAACAAAAAAACTAGTTGCAATTACAATACCATTGTAACGCTCACTTTAATCCCGAGGGATATGAAAAGACCAAATTTACCGACACCCAAGAAAATCAAAGTTACAAGTTCGTCGCAAACGGTTATTGCATCCGAGAAAATGGATGACTACCTGGAAAAAGAACGATACGCAAATCAAATCAAAGGATCGCTTGAAGCTATCGGATAAAAGATGCGACACAAAATCCAAATTGACAACAATTTAAACAAGGCAAAGCATATAAAACCGAAGTTGCGATGGCTGCCATTCAAAAAGTAGGTTATTATTTATTTATTTATTGGACACCTGCATGTACACTTATACACTTACATATTATGTAGTTAATGAGAGTTTTTTACTCTTATTATTATTATTTGCCGAAGACACACTCTATTCTCCATATCTGGCCCAAAGCGACTTCTGGCTTTTTCCCTGGCTTACGAGCCGAATCAATCAAATTAAGCAATAACAATAATGAGGCGATAACCGCTGTACAAGTATTTGGGAAAATTCAGATGTAGATTTTTTTTAAGTATTAACTAAATGTATTGACGTATTAGATTATATTAAAAAAATCACATTCAGGTTGATTTTATCAATGTTATTTGTTTTATTAACTCTATTACAAGTTTATTTTTAAGCACCACATTCCATACCGAAAATCATTCCATTATAGTCAAATATGTTAATAACTAAATAATTGTCAGTTTGAGTACTTTTTCAAAGAATTACAATGCTTTTTTAAAATTTAACAACTATCTTAAGTAGATACTAGTAAATTGAGTGAATAGTGAATAGGCACAGCGATCGGACGCGTTCACTTAAACCATTGATTCCCAAAGTGGTCTAGGTGGACCCCCAGGGCTCCACGGGAGACTCGACGGGGGTCTACGTTGCCGTGACCAAAAAGTAGGAGTGCACAATTCGTAAGCGGGGGTCCACGAAAATGTATCAGGTTTCGATATCCTGATTAGAAAATGGCATTTAAAAGGATTACTTCAATGCAAAGTATTTATCTATCTTGTAATCAAATTCAAATCTTTTTTAATCGTTTCAAATATTTTTAATCATTATAAATGCCTTTTTCTAACTAGGGTAGTGAAGAACTAAAATGTTGGCTTCACTTCACTTATCAATGTAGGCAGATAATATTTATTTAAGAAACTCAGCGACTTTTACATGTAAAAACTTGCATATTCCATATTCAGTACAACGTGTCGTGACTTGCAAAGCGCCGCCGCACCGCTGCCGCCACCGCTGTCTGCAACGCTTGTTCAGATTTGCAAAGGAAACGAAATACAACTTGTGTTTGTGCTTGGAATCTTGCATGAACTTGTTTGATTTGATCAATATAAATACGAATGGCGAAGGATAAACGTTACTTATTTGTTTCCGGACTTTCGAAAAGTAAAGTGAATCGATGTTAGTGTTTGCTAGTGTCGTAAAAAGTAAGTACTTATCTGCCAATTAATTTGTTATACATACTTTTATTTTATTTATTACTTATTTTACAATTTATTGTACACGTAAGTAAACCAAAAATTGACAAATTACAAAAAAATACGTAGGTACAAAAGGTGAGGCTTATTCCTGAAAGAAATATCTTCCAACCCAGCTGCGATAGGAGATATATTTTTGTTGTAATATATTTGTAATGTTTGCGTGCAGTAGGTACGTATTCTAAATTAAATATTGAACAGAGCCATAATTAGATACTTCCATAAAAGAACAGAAAGCCGAAAAAGATTGAACATTTTGTCCCTACTTTATTAGTAATTTTTTTTATTTCCCGACTATGTGGTGGTTCACTCAATCATTAAATATATTTTCAAAAATTGTTCGTGTCTTTACATACTCGTCGTAACGTGCATCAAGGTAATAAATAAATAATTAAAGTCACGGAGTTTTGATATGAAAGTATTATTTAAAAGTATTTTACAGAAATATATCAATGTCACCGGTACTTTGTTGAATTCATTGCTATAATTAATTAATCCTACTCAGTTAAAATATGCCATGCCATATCCTGTTAAGTAAGACCGCCTTAAGATTACTAAAACAAAGTTTTTTTTATTTACAGGTAGGTAACTGATATGAAACATGACTGAATCTAAGAAGAAATGTCGACAGTACAGTGTTGATTATTTAAAATTTGGTTTCGTTCCATCAAAGGCAGACAAGCGATTGCCGATATGCCTTTTATGCAACAAAGTTTTGAGCAATGACTCTATGAAACCATCGAAGCTCGAAGATCATCTAAGGTGTCATCCTGATAAAATAGGTAAAGATTTGAAATATTTTCAAACATTGAAAGAAAAATATGAAAAGAGTTTCAACGTCAAAGAGTTCTGCAACGATTAAAAGTAACAATGATGGCTTGAAGGCATCTTACAATATCTCATTACTTATAGCGAAATCTGGAAAACCGCACACCATTGGAGAACAGTTAATTTTACCCGCTATTAAAGAGGTTTTAAAAACTGTTCTGTACAAATCCTCATTTGACATACTCAAAAGAATTCCTTTGACTAACAACACTGTACAAAGACGAATTGATGAAATGAGCTCTAATATTGAAAGTTTCTCGTGTAATTATCTACAAACAACTCATTTTTCTATTCAACTGGACGAGTCAACTTTATCTGGTAATGAAGCATTATTGTTGGCATATGTTCGATTTGTTATGAACGAAGAAATTCATGAAGAGCTACTATTCGCGAAAACTTTGGAGACGGACACTAAAGGTAAATCAATATTTAATGTCCTGAGTGATTTTTTAGGGATAAATCGATTCCATTTACAAACGTTATTTCGGCGGCAACAGATGGAGCTCCTGCCATGGTCGGGCGATATCATGGGTTTATAAGCCATCTTAAAAGAATTATACCAGAGGTAACTGCAATTCACTGTGTCATCCACCGACAACACCTAGTAGCGAAAAATTTAAGTGATAGATTGCACCAATCGCTTCAATTTGTGATTAATGCAGTTAACAAAATAAGAAGTAATGCATTGAATACGCGTTTATTTGCACAATTGTGCGATGAAAATGATGAAGACTTCCAACGATTGCTCTTACATACTGAAGTACGCTGGTTGTCGAAAGGTGCATGTTTCACAAGATTTTGCTCACTTTTTGAATCAGTGTTAGAGTTTCTGGAAAGTAAAGATCCAGATTTAAAAGAAAACCTGATCAATTCGAAAGCAGACATCGCGTATTTGACAGATTTGTTCAAAAAATTAAATGACATTAACTTACAATTACAAGGGGACAGCCTCAATTTAATAAAAGCAAAGGGTGTAATTTCAGCTTTTCTTAGAAAATTGAGATTTATGAAGAAAAATATTAGTCGGCGCGAATTTTCCCAGTTTTCAAACTTGTCCACAGGTAGAATGCCTTGATGAGGATATTCACACATACGTTCAACATTTAATTGCCCTGCATGATGACTTCAAAATCAGATTTGAAGATATTCTGACGATGGAAATACCACCATGGGTTATAAATTCATTTGATAAAACGGAAGTGGAGAATGTGATATTACAAGAGGAGCTACTCGAACTTAGCACTAATGAGGAGCTAAAGGTGAAATTTAAAAGAGGATATCAAACATTTTGGTTGCAGGCAGAAATACCCGAAAAATATCCTGGACTGTGGAGAATTGCGAGAAAGCTTTTGATAGCGTTTGATATCGTGTCGTTATAAACCTTTTAACAAAAAAAAAGGAGCAAATTGAATATCACAGAACGGGGAGATTTGCGGTTATTCCTAACAAAACTGAAGCCAAATATTGATAATTTGCTGTCAATCCATCAAGTACATCCATCCCATTAAAATTATGACTATTTTGTGATTGTCATTGTAGAAATTATTAATGTTTAATTTTCGACTGATTAATATTTAATTTCGTGGATGGAACGCAGCCGCAACGCAAAATTCCATAGTTAGATCTAATCTTCACATTTTTTGTCAAGTTTTGGGAATATATTAGAAATGTAGCTGCAGGGGGTCCACCTTAACCAGCAAAATTTTGAAAGTGGTCTATGAGAAAAATAAGTTTGGGAACCTCTGACTTAAACGCACAAAAAATTACAATAAAAAAAATTACGTATTTTTCTAATTTTAACCGAATAGTGTAATGTTTTATGTACAACGCATTGACTGTCTATAACTCATAAGTGTGAGAGCGAAAGGTACAAACATCAAGTCAAAGTGCGAGAGCGAAAGGGACAAACGTCAAGTCAACACGCTGTCGCGCGCGCCGTGCACAGCGGTATTCAGCTTAAGGCTTACGCACAGGGTAAACAAGCGGCACGACAAGCAGAGCGGATACACTGTATGTTCTAAAATATTTACTTATTTTAGTCCAATTTATTACTTTCATCAATATGGAATGCACCTGAAAGGCCATAACAGCTCCCAATCTGAACTATCTAATCTTGACACTATTGATTTCGAGACAAAAAACATACTTTTGCGGAAGCGTAAAGTACCGGATGATAACTTCGCAATTTAATTTGAAAGAAAGAAAGAAAGAAAGAAATACATTTATTTACAACTTATACTGCACACATAAATACAGCTCAAACAAGTTTAAAGAAGAAAAAAAAAAAAATATATATATATATATATATTAAAAAAATTTAATGAATTTAAGAGGGAAATACTAGCGTTACTCATGGATTTAGGAAGATCTGAGGCCGAAAATACAAGTATGATAAGAAAAGACATTTCTTTAACAAAATAACAGATAACCGATATAAAGAATACAACAGATCTATTAATTGGTAGAATAATAACTTTAAAACACAGATCAAAGATCTTAAAAGTAATGTAAATGATACTCAAGAGAAGGTTAAGGTTCTTGAAAGTGGTGTTCATTTGCTCCAAAGTAATCAGTTAAAGACATCTTCACTACAAAAACCAACAGTTTCAACTTGCGATAATATTGTGTGTGACGGAAATGAATGCATAGAACATAGTAAGAACGTAATAATAACGGGCATGCCAGAGGTACACATGGACAGCATGGAGTAGAAAAGAGAAATGGATAGATCAGAAGTCAAGAAACAATTACTTATCATTCAGCCGGAATGTCCAGAACCTATAAAAATATTACGTCTAGATACGATGGGAAGTAACCACGCCCGCTTAAAGTATTTTCATCCTCATCCACTTTTCATCCTCAGAAACATCAAAAACTACATATACTTAAAAGCAAATTGAATGTGACCGGTACAAACATAAAATTTATTCTGACCAAACACCGAGCCAAAGACAGACCATGTTGAATTTGCGAGAAGAATTGCATCATCGTACAGAAAATGGAGAAAATAATCTTATATTATATTAAAGGTAAAAATATATTAAAGGTAATCCAAAAATTATACAACAGCAGCCAAAAAACTTAACCACAGAGAAATTACGATAAACAATAAAGTATACAACTACGTTATACGTGAAATCTGCAATACATACGACGAAGTAACTATAACTAATAAAACTGTAAAAGTTTTATATGCTAATATAAGGCGTTTAGTAAAGCCTGGTAAGCTAGAAGAATTAAGTTCTGTTATCCAGTCTTTTCAGACTACTAATCATGTCCTAGTACTCACTGAGACCTGGATCAAGGATGAGATTCAAGCAAATAGACTCAGACTCCTAAACTAAACGCACTATTTTAACTACCGCACGAATACAAGGAGTGGAGGTGTATCTGTGTACGTACATAATAATCTCAAGCATAATATGGTACATGAAAAATATGACGATGGAAATCATTTACTATGGATACATTTAGAAACACTTTCCCTTGATATCGGAGTCGTCTATAAACAATCTACGGCTAGCCTTCATAAATTTCTTGGAAACTACAATGAATTCCTTAACAAACGGAAACACGTTATTGTGTTTCGCGATTTTTATTTGAATCTACTCAGCAAAGATAAATATGTTTAGGACTACAAAGATGTTCTCCAAAAAAATTATATTAAAAGAGATTAAAAGATCAAAACGAGAGCATATATAGAGACGTCAGTATGAAACAATAAATTACACGAATCTTGTAAAGCCGGCTAAAGACAAAATTAAAGGTTATTGGTTACGCCAAGATTACGGATTATGAACAATTAGAAGCTTTATTACAACAAGACATTGTTAGTAATAAAATAATAAAAACAAAAGTATTAAATCCACCTTGCACATAATGGATAAATATTTTTTTTATAATGGATAAATAAAAATTTTATTACACTATTACTAATAATTATTACTAATTACTATTACTAATATAATATAATAATTACTATTATAATAATAATATAATAATTACTATTACTAATAAATAAAAGAAATCAACTGTGGCATGACCTAGCACCTGAAAACAAAAAGCTTTTGAAGGAGTTTAAGCAGCAAAGGGTATTGTTTATGCAAACATACAATCAGCTAAATGTCGATATTACTACAAAAACTTTATAAATTGTCAAAAGAATCCATTAAAAATGTGGCAGCTTATTAATACTACGTTGGGGAGAAAGTATTTTCGCATTTTAGTACATATGAACTTGTAATAAAATCTCTTTGACTATACCATTTGCATCTGGCCGGTTTTGGTTATCATTAAAAAGTTTAAATTTTAAAGAAGACAATTTCAAATTCAAATTTGGAAAATGTGTTATTTTCATTTGTTTTGCTTATTGCCAAGATGAGTGAGTGTAATGAAGAAATTCGCTGTTTTAAAATTTTACTGCAAAAAAGGCAAAAATTCAACGCAGGCCGCGAAAAAAATTTGTGATGTTTATGGCCCTAGTGCAGTGTCTGTGAGAGTAGCACAAAATTGGTTTAAGCGTTTTCAATCCGAAAATTTTAATGTCAAAAGTGCACGTCGCTGTGGTAGCCCTGCCACAGATAAAATGAATGCCATTTTTGAAAAAGCGCGGGAAGATCGGCATATCAGTAGTTACGACGTAGCTGAAGAACTGGAATTTGATCACAAAACAGTTTTGACGCATTTGGGCAAAGCTGGGTATACAAAAATGCTCGATATTAGGGTGCCACACGAACTCACTGAAAGAAACCTCATGAACCGTGTCCTCATTTGCGATTCTTTATTACAACGTAATGAAACCGAACCATTTTTGAAGAAGCTGATAACTGGTGATAAAAAGTGGATCACGTACGACAAGAACGTGCGAAAAAGGTCGTGTCAAAGGCCGGTCAGGCTTCACAAACTGTGGCGAAACTCGGGTTAACTCGCAACAAGGTGATGCTGTGTGTTTGGTGGGATTGGATGGGCATCATTCATTATGAGCTGATATCGCCAGGCAGGACCATCGATTCTGAACTCTACTGCAAACAACTGATGAGACTAAAACAAGAAGTTGAGAGAAAGCGGCCGGAATTACTCAATAGAAGGGGTGTGACTTTTCATCATGATAACGCTAGACCTCACACATCTTTGGCGACGCAGCAAAAACTAAGATACTTTGGCTGGGAGATGATGATGCATCCACCGTATAGCCCGGACCTAGCACCTTCAGATTTCTACCTGTTTCGGTCTCTTCAGAATGGGATCATGTCCCTACCCACAAGATTGCAAAAAGCTATCGAACAAAATGGTACTTATATACTTTAGTTAAATTAAAAAAAACCTTATTAAAAAATGTTTTTAATTTTCATAAAAAATGCCAAAACTACAATCAACGTCGTGAAATTAATCAATTTTTTCAATAAAGGTTTCACTGAAGAATATTTTCCTAATACGTTGAAAATCGCTAAAGTTTGTCCTATATTTAAATCAGGAAACAAAATGGATCCTAGTAATTACCATCCCATATCGGTTCTACCAGTGATGTCAAAAATACTTGAAAAAGCACTACATAACCGGCTCAACACATTTCTGTATTCTACTGGGTATCTTTACGAGAAACAAATATGGCTTCAGATCTAAATTGAATACTGTGTCAGCTGCTGTCGATCTAGTAACGAATACAAGACTTAACATCGATAAAAGGAAAATAGCCTTAGGGATATTTATTGATATAAAAAAGGCATTTGACACAGTTAGCCATAAAATGATTTTAATGAAATTAGAGACATTGGGTCTTAGGGACAAAGCATGTCAAATATTAACAACTTAACAAATAGAACGCAGATTGTTCCACTAGATAATCACCAAAGCACGCCTCAAAAGATCACTTTTGGCGTTCCCCAGGGCTCTATCTTAGGCCCGTTGCTGTTCCTAATTTATATAAATAATGTACATGAGATTGGACTAAAAGGGGACCTCACCCTGTATGCAGATGATACTAGTTTGTTTTACTATGGTCACTCGATAGATACTGTAATAAATGAAGCACAGCAAGATTTAGATATTTTGAATATTTGGCTTCAATCCAACTTATTAATTATAAATGCGTCAAAAACAAATTACACAACTTTTCCTGCAAAAAACAAAAAGATAGGCAACTTCAGACCCTTTTCAATTAACGGGGAGTTCATAAATAGGGTCAATGCACAAAAATATCTTGGTTAAACGGTTGGACAATTCGCGCAATGAGAAATTATACGTCTCAGTATTGACATTAATTACAGTAATAGTTGAACTTACCTTATCTCTGGAAAGATCCATGAGAGTGAAAAATTGCTTTGACTTGCTCTCTCCTTCGATGTAGTTGGTGTATTGTGGGGAACTTCTCTGCAAAGACAGATCGATGGCAATTCGGCCATGTTGAGGTGACTGCGCGACGTGAAGTAACACTCCAGAGGGCCTTACTCCATACTTGTGGTGGTCGAGAATTACGTCAATATTTTGTGTGGTAATCACCGCCACACCGCCTTCTTGCACCGTCAAAGGGTATAAGGCAACGAGCTCTAATTCGCTGCTCGATTTTGAGAAGACCTGATAAAATGAAGAACTTTGATTAAATTCCTTTTTGCGGTTTTCCAACATGTGAAAGTTTACATATTGATCTAGATAGTTTTTAATCAAAGTTTTATATCACTACTAGGAGCCCGTCCTGGCTTCGTTCGGGTTGAACAATTATCTATCTTGATAGATATCACGTAGATATAATCTACACTATCTCGAATTAGTAAAAAACGAAATGAATATCAGAAAAAACAATTATATATGAATATACATGATATGATGGCCTATGGCCATTCTGAAGATTGCATAACACAAACTCAGAAAACTTGAACTCTCTTTCCATAATATTAGTACCTACATATATTAAATATTTAAAATCTCAAGTTAGGGCAAAGACCACTACGCTTTCAAGTATAAATTTTTTGTTCGTCTAGACTACTTACAAAGCTTTGAAACGGTAGGTTTGAATTTAATTAAAACTTTTGCTGTCGTTTTGAAAATTAAGTAACTAAATATACTGTTAAGGTGATTACCTACCAGCAAGTCTAAATAACCGTAATATTAAATCATTTCGTTCGTATTAGATTAGTTCAACCACACAAGTTTTAACCAAAAGCCTAAGTTTTATGAACATTTATCAATCCAATTATTATTTTAAACTCAATTTACTATAGTCGGCTACACTTGCATTAGAGTAACGTCATATTTGTATATTAACGCGAATAGCGTTAAAGACTGCCACCACGATTACGAATTAGATTACTTTTTAAATCCAGCAAATCAATAACGTTAAATTTATTTACATTAATGTACTAGTACGAATATTTTTGAAGTAAAAGATTTGAAAGGTAAATATAAAAATAAAAAAAATGTGAGATCTAAACGGGACACAGGATATTTTTTTCCAGAAAAATTAATAGTATCTAAGCCAATTTCAAGGAATATATTTTGTAATATGAAATCCCTTTTTTTAGTTTGGCATTTATTTATAGCAAATTATTTAAGAAAACAATCATCTTAAATAACAGTCAACAGGCAAATAAACTGTTCAGAAACTTAAAAATAATCTTGCCTTGTACTTTTCAGCGTAGTCCGGATTAATGCATAAATCAGTATCGCATTTGCATGTGAAGTGATCTAGGCCATGTTGTTCACAAGTCGCAGTAGAGACGCAAGGTGGAATCCCCGGAGAGTGACATGGGTACCACCACACGCATTTGGGGCTTACGCCATACGTTACAACAGCGTTAGGTAGCCCAAACAGCTTGTCGTCAACTTCCACCGGTTTTATACAGCCCTGAAAATACGCTCATTTTCAACACTAATGTACAAGGGACGAAGTGAAATTTTAGTTTTATACAGTCCTGAAAATACGCTCATTTTCAATACTAATGTAAATGAGACGAAGAGAAATTTTAGTTTTATGCAGCCCTAAAAATACGCTCATTTTCAACACTAATGTACAAGGGACGAAGTGAAATTTTAGTTTTATGCAGCCCTAAAAATACGCTCATTTTCAACACTAATGTACAAGGGACGAAGTGAAATTTTAGTTTTATACAGCCCTGAAAATACGCTCATTTTCAATACTAATGTACAAGGGACGAAGTGAAATGTTAGTTTTATGCAGCCCTGAAAATACGCTCATTTTCAATACTAATGTACAAAGGACAAAGTGAAAATTTAGAATCGTAGTATATTGTTAAAATATAAAATTTTAAAAAATTAACTTTCTAACGCACATATACGGTCTGGGATTTAAAAGGTCTCAATATTATATACATTAATCACATCGGAATCATGTACTAATAATGAAACAAAGGGTAGCGCACTTATAACTGTTACATTTGAACGGAAGTACTAAAAAACTTAAAAATAAACATAATATACAGTTAGAGAGCCCAGCAATGGGACAATTATGAATTGTGACAAATATACAACTTAAAAGTGAATCATCATTACACATATAACAAGCCGTATAAGTCTGACCATCTCAACCTCACAAAATTAGTCATATTAAACATGTCGCCTCGAATGAAAATTACGTAATGAATGCAACGATCGTATACGCTCCGTGCCTCACAAGCTATACAACGACCACCGTCGACATTTCACCGCCGTGAAGCCCTGTGAAGGGTACTTGAGCTATCGTGATGAAGTAAAAACCTAAACTGGTCAAATGAACGTCTTTTATAGACTACACAACCCCTTTCACTGCTTTATGATTTTATAAAAGCCATTACGGTAACCGTCCATGAAATGGATTAGTGCTTTATGAAATGTTTTTAGATCACATGTCTTTTCATTAATTTCTATATTAAACGACGATTTTCATTTAGTGTCATGTCCAGTTATCGAACCGTCATCGTTAACGCGAACAAAATCAACATCAAGTTAGCTCTAAATGAGACACCAATTCACTCACCATTATGCTAGAATCAGCAGCCTTGATACCCTTTATGAACGCTCGTTGCCTCTTCTCGGTCTCGATGCCGCCTAGGTAGAAGGAATCCGAGAGGTCTATATACCTCGTCCCGCCGCTCTCCATACGCGTACTCATTGCTATGCTGTCCACCGAGAGCTGAAATTTTTCCTTGGGTCAATTCTATTTTTTATTGTATTATAAATATTTTCGAAAATTGGAATTCTAATTCGATGTGATACGAAAATAAAACGTTTATTCGAACTTTATACATTAAAAGACAAGTCAAGTCTACAGTATATCCATATAAAAACACAACTGTGGCCGTTAAGAACGGTTTTAGTGCAGTTTGACAACAGGCTCGGTCCACAGGTTGCGTCGCAAGAAGTAAAAAAAAAAGAAAAATAAAAAGCATTGACTTGTGTGGTTCCCGGACCACATGTGGACATAGTGGATTCAGTAGTTACATAATTAACTTCTGTTTTGAATAATGAATCTGGGGAACAATTCTACCAACCTATATGGCCTATAAAATTCATTTCACAAACATCGGTTTTAATCTATCTAAAAATATCAAGCGATAGCTGGAACCCCTTACGAACACTTCTATACTGCACTTGGAACATGAATTAATGAATGAGTAAACTCTTAAAGTTCGCAAATAATAAAAAAATCAATTTAAATTAATCAAACATTTCTTTTTATATCAAAATTTAATGTGATACATTAATCATAAAAAACGACGTATGTGTCATATTCGTTTTTAATTTTAGAATTATAAAACAAAATATAAAAATTATTAAACAATAAAAATAATAATATTATGTACGTTAAAAATACTCTGATAGTTTTCTTAGGAAGAGTAATGTTCACAGTATTAATACAATGAGTAAGGCTAAACTGATTGTTCCAAATTTCAGACTAAGCAAAACTGGTGGCTCTTTCATGGGTAGATGTGTAAATATTTATAATAAAATTCCATTAAAATTGACAGAAATGCCATATTGTAAATTTAAAGGACACGTCAAAGGCGTTCTTATACGGAAAGGTTATTACAAACATGACATGACATGAGTTCAATATTAAGCCAGTTTATGTGCGTTCTGTAACTGTGAGTAGGAAAAAAAGCTCCTCGGGAGTTTCTTGCTGCTTCTTCTTCCGAGACCACTCACAGTAGGGATTTGTTGAAGCGATGGCGTAGTTTGACGTTCGAAAAGTGTTTGTAAAAACCAACTTCGAATAAAATATTATTTCATTTCATTTCAATAACAAGTGATTTCGAATCTGCCACAGGTTAACGATACGCCCTCCCACGGATAGATAGTACAATGAGATAGAAACACCTATCCATCGAATAGATTATATTATAATCGATCGAAATTCTCATCCCCAATAAGGAAAACCGCGGATAAACAACTTATTGTCAAAAGCCGTAAACAGCCGTGTTTAATTTTAATTCTAAGTGTTGCATAATAAAAAAAACTCTCAAAGAAAATATTATTATTTTATTCCAAGAACTTCTAATTTATGTAAATTTTCTATAACAGCCCAATGAAAATTACAGAAAAAATATTATTTAATAATCGTTTGATAAAACAAAACTTCCAACGTTATATATGCATACAAGTTGAAAGTGTGGAGAGAACAGCTGCAGTCCTGATCAAGTTTATTTATTTAAAGGAGACTACATTGAAATAATTCTTTGTATGTATTCTCCCCTCTTCTCACAACAAACGTTTATATATAAAGGACCAATACACAAACAAAAGTACAGCATCTGTCGTTCAGTACATCGTGCAGATCTGCCCTCAGTAATGCCAGACTGAATAGAGTTAAATATCCAGATGTATTGCATTGAGCCTGCGCTGTTTATAGATATTAAGCATTTTTAAAACACAGTGAATAATAATTTATCCTCTTATAATTTTTTCTTCTCTGTTTTTATTTTTTGTAGCAGTTTTGAGAATAAATAAAGTAATCTTTACATGTGTTGACAGTTTAATGAACGGGCATATTTTATTATTAATATTCCGCCTAATGTTAATATCTCCATTTATTTTGTTTTTATGAAATGCTATTGTAATATACGATTATAAGGGAAAAATAGGTTTCTGCCCAGTTGCCCATTAAACTGTGACAGCAAGTATTATGGCAACAGAATGGTAAACTATGGCTTTTACACCGCTTGTTATGAGTTGTGTGGTAGAAATGTTATAGAATAAAATCGTTGGTATACAATTTAGCAGTAGACAAATAACTGCCGCGAGCTAAAAAGAAACGGAATTCAAGAAACAAGTAAAAAAAGTGTGTTAAGGAAACGATTACCGATACTTTAAGGGCTTATTACATACTAATTTTGATCGACATGCATACTCCATAATGCGTATAATGCGTATAAATGCCCCAAGCCCAAAAACCCCGCGGTTTGTAACCATTTTAATTTTTTGTTTAGTCAAAATTGGATGTTACATAAAATACCAAATTCTTTCAATTTTAGATAAAAACTTACAAAATACCTTTGCTATGAGAGTAATCTGACCAATAAAAAATAAATTATCCCATGTTTAGACAATACGATCTACAACAAAAATCCGGTTACTCCCACACAAACACTGTATACGTGGCCGCATTGATTGTATGCTTGTTACATGAATTGTTACTAGGTAGTAGCACTATTACGGATAATTTTGCTGCACCAGTATCTACTAGCTCCTATCAAAAATAATTTTCAAGGAGGTATGGTCGAACACCGTTTTTACTAACACAAACTAACCACTGAATTCCACGCTTCAGCTAATTTAAACCCATCTTCTCTATTAACAATTTACGTGGTTTCTCGATCTCAATGCCCTCTCTTACTAAACGTGGAATATACTGACATTCAGCCGAGATCACCCGTGGACTGTGCAACGCAATCCAATGATTGGAACCTGCTTCAATCAGATGTTCTGCTACGCCGGATTTAGTCGGGTGGTTCTTTTTGACTGCACGATTGTAACATTTATTAGTTGCGAAATAGACCGTTTTGTTTGAATGTAAGAGCTACCGCAGCTGCAATCAACTTTATAAACCTCGGGGCACTGGTATGGAATAATATCTTTAATCGCCCATAACTAGGCATATAGGCATAGGCATAGGCATAGGCATAACTTTATGTTAAATTTTCTGGTAAGAATATTACCAATTTAATCAATTATCCCTTTAATACAAGGCATATTGTAAGGCAACAATAACGCTTGCCGTACAGCTATACTGGTAAGAACGCATCTGTGCGTGTATCTCGATGTAGTTCTGTGGCCGTTGTGATGCAAAACCTTATTAAATTAATCAAGTTCTTGCGCCAAATTATCACCATCACATATTTCGCAAGCTACTTTTGTTAATGCTTTGGCAAGCGATGGTGATGTTTCGGATGATGGTGCAACATGCTAAGAAGATATCTGACCGTGTTAGTGGGCTTTCGGTATACCATGTGCCTAATCATGCTGCCGGGTCGAATCTCAAATACAAAATCCAGGAATGTCAATCTCCCATTCTTTTCTAGTTCAAAGCAAACTACGCAAAGGTAAGGACATTTTCATTTTTCAAGATACCTACGTACTATATAGATACCGAAGTGAAAGCAAAAACATTTCCATTCTTCAACATAGCTACCTGTTATATAAATACCGAAGTGAAGCGAAGAAGGTTGCAAATTACGTTTAAAGTCGGTCGAGAAATTTA